>JAQJVL010002126.1:0-68021 GCA_035578905.1 Stictocephala bisonia
ATCGGTGAAGTAGTACTTTTGTGCCACATGCCGTTAATGAGGACCTGGGGGACATACAATCGACGCTTCTCTCGTACCTCGATATAACTTGCCACGAGTTTCCTATATAGGTGAGATGGTACTTCTATGCCACATGCCATTAATGAGGACCTGGGGGACATACAATCGACGCTTCTCTCGTACCTCGATATAACTTGCCAAGAGTTTCCTATATCGGTGAGATGGTACTTCTATGCCACATGCCATTAATGAGGACCTGGGGGACATACAATCGACGCTTCTCTCGTACCTCGATATAACTTGCCAAGAGTTTCTTATATCGGTGAGATGGTACTTCTGTGCCACATGCCATTAATGAGGACCTGGGGGACATACAATCGACGCTTCTCTCGTACCTCGATATAACTTGCCACGAGTTTCCTATATCGGTGTGATGGTACTTCTGTGCCACGTGCCATTAATGAGGACTGAAGATATACGATCGACACTTCTCTCGTACCTCGATATAACTTGCCAAGAGTTTCTTATATCAGTGAGATGGTACTTCTGTGCCACATGCCGTTAATGAGGACCTGGGGGACACACGATCAACTCTTCTCTCGATATAACTTACCACGAGTTTCCTATATCACTGATGAAAACCTGGGGATACACGATCAACACTTCTATTGAACCTCGATATTTATCGTATTTGAACATTATATTTGGAAGAAGTTCTAGAAGTTGTTTTAGTGAGTACATAACCTTTTTAAATTGTGAAAAATTTATATTTACTTATAATCTCAGAGCATAACAGATACACTTAATTGTATTAGTTAATATAATAATTAATAATCTCTAACCCCAACAATATAGATGTTAATAATTGAATTATAAGTTAGCACTGAACTTAAGATCAATTATTGTTCTGTTAATATATAAAAGCGAATGATTAAATAGTATCCATGATTATATATTTAATCATGTTCAATTTTAAATACTAAAAATAAATCAACGTTTTAACTTCAATCAAGAAGTATTATACATTTTTTTCAATTAAAAGTGTTACTAATCTTACGAATAATATAAGTGGTGAGAAAACATTAAAAACATTTTGGTTATTGATATATAGTTACCTATAGTGCCTTATTTGGCCTTTCAAGGGATATGACTCATCATGTAACAGTAATTCATATTTTATAAAAATTTTAGAATGAAATGGATAAAATTTACTAAACAACTTATTGTTAAGTACAGTATAACTTTAACATTTTTTTATTATTCTACTAATTTTTTTTGTAAATGACATCTAAACAAATTTTTAGTTTAATTTGTACAATAATTATCTTTGCCTTAAAGTGTAAATTAAAAATATATAAAATCTTCCTTGATAGAGATTACTATAGATTAGGGAGATTTGTATTTATGAACGATTTAAGGGGTGGTACAGTGAAAGAGATAGAAACACGTTGTGCTAGTAAGGTAGTCTTTGCTACTCCTAGTGACAGTTGCGAAAAATCTAGAACTAAATTCCTTGTGGTGCTGAACTGGGTGCGTAGATGAGCACCTACTATTATACTAGTATTATACTATACTAACAGAGAACTTATCTGTTTTACAACATCCTTACACAATTTCAAAAATCTTATTATTATTTTTCCTGAAATGTTGACTCAACTTTGCTAGAAACAGATTTGTATTAATGTTTATGAAAATTTTTAGAATTGTTGTACAGAGCTAATACTTACTGATATAACTGCTTATTATTAGAATCTCCCATTTTATAATCTCTTAACGTAAAAAAATATGAGAATTAAAATAAGTTTATAAATAACGATGCTTTATAAATATTGTAAATATGAATCCAATAACAAGATTATAGCAATAGAATACATGTAATGATAATACGATATATAATACGATTAAAAAGATAAAATAAAAATAGAATCAAACTCTAAAAACCCATCTCAGAGTGCTGAACGAGTTGGGATTGTTTATGAGTTATTGGTATCAAAGAAATCCAAATGAAAATAGCCTAACCACTTTATCCAATAACTTTTAATGAGACTTTCCCTCTTTAAACCAAAATATAAAGCACGATCCTTTATGTGAGGAAAAGTCCTTGAAATGTAATATACTTTATTTATCTCTACGTTCAGACCATTTAATACCAACATAGCATCCGCCCAATGGTTCCTATCCTCTTGGATATTCTAAAAAAGTCTGGGATGTCCAGGTTGGGTGGTAGTCAAGATCAGGATTTGTGTAGGGAAGAGAAATGAGTATCTGTTTTGTCAGTGAACTGAAAATTTAGACCAATACTATGTGGTTCGGATTCCATGTAAGGCTGAACGTCTCTTAGTAGTTGCCCTTCCTATTGGACTCATTCTAAGGTTCAGTCGACCTTAATTAGTAACAATGACTACTCGTTCATTTACTTTATTCATACTCACTAGCACCTCATATTCACCCATATGTTTACGATCGGAGTCTCGATTATAAATCACGAATATTATGAACTTATGGAATTACTTTGGCCAAAAAATGTGAAATTTTTTTATTGTTCAATTTATATTTATTAATTTGACAGTCGTACTTTCCAAATGTTATCGATATTATCTTATTGTTTTAAATTAAGACATGGATTATAATGTCACTTCAATGTTTGACAAAATCACTTACGTCGAAGTTTACTCGCCAATTTACAATAATCACTTAACAATGCCCGAAGTCTAAACTTTGTCCCGGATTCAATCAATATATAAATAAATATTTCATAGGTAGGAATTAGTTCTTATTCGATGATTCTTTAAACAATATTTAGTCTATACATACAAAATTATCAAATTTTTAAATTAAAAATATTAAACTATAACATGTTTTAACGTAAGTAGATCATTATTACGTTACTCCTACGAGAATTAAAATTGACAATATTTTTGCAAGTAATGAGATGATATGGATTAAGTTCTCTGTCATATTACTGCAGTGAAATATGTGCTGTATATTTACTCCACAGACAATGGAGTTCCAAAGTGACAGGACATCTTACTTATCATTCTGTGAGCTCCACATTCATTACAACTGACTCACCGATGGTTCAGCCATCATCACATGGAAGTGTCCTGGTGTCTTCAGGCGACATCAAGGAGGAAGGCCATGCAGGTGACGATCCATCTCCTCTCCCGGACCCTGGAGCCAAAAGCTGAAACGACCCTACAACAAATAAAAGTAACAACCAGAGAGAGAGAGAGAGAGAGAGAGAGAGAGAGAGAGAGAGAGAGAGAGAGAGAGAGAGAGAGAGAGAGAGAGAGAGAGAGAGAGAGAGAGAGAGAGAGAGAGAGAGAGAACAAACTACTAGAGCTAGTTGAAAATTTTATGTGGATATTTTGTGTCACATTCACATTGTAACATTACTTACATAAGTATAATGTACACCACGTAAACATGTACTTATAATAATGTATATAAGACAATCATACACATGGACAATTGTTTTATTATGGTGTTTTTTTTTTTTTTTTTTTTTTTTTTTTTTTTTTTTAATATGCTTGATCTATTGCTATGTACTTTATATATCCTGCAAGATCTATGCAACAAAGTATTATTTTAAATATACTTTTAATATAAAAAATATTGCTTATTTTGATTCAAACATTTATATTTGCAGTATAACTTTATGTTAAGAAATATACGTATAGTCAACAATCAAAATTAAAATGCATTATAGGTTCATAATATTTGACATTAAACACATAAAGAAACAAGGCAATAATTAGAGGTACAATAACTAATCTTCCACAAATTTTATAAAAATAAAAAAGTTTATTATTGAATTTTAAATGCTAAAAAAACTAGTTGGAACGTAATTACAAATCAGCACTAATATTTATAACAAAAAATATGCAACAGAATAAAAAAAATTCTATGACCCTCATGACAGCTTCAAAAATACTCAAAATAGTTAGCAACAAGTAATACCAATCCAGTAATTTTTAAGATTATAATAGAAACAAATTTTATAGTGAAATTAATTTTGTACTTTGAAATATATATTACGTAAGTAAATAACTTATAATTTAGTAAGGAAACTGATAGATAGTAGATGTCTTTTGAATTGATACATCTGTAGTGAAAACTTGAATAAAAGACATAAAAGATTATTTATTTTTAATATTTAAAAGTAACATATTTTTGAGGAGCACGCCATTCTTTTCGCCCTAGTAGAATATCCCTTTCTCCACAGTTGAAGCGTAATCCATAAAAGGGTCTTCCACAAAGGACGTCCTTCCATGTGTCGTTATCTGCATGAACTCTAAGATTTAGAAGGTCGTATATTTATGGATACGACATCCATGAGGCAAGAACCTACGACTATGAATTATTTATTTTATACTGTATTTTCATGATAATGAGTAGAAATGAGTAGAGTCAAATGGGCACCAAATGTTAATGCACTAATTTAATGTGTGTACAATTTTGAAAATTAGAAAAAATTGCCTATTGCTAATTAAAAATGCAGTAAATAGAAAAGCAGGTTGTCCTGTACCATTGCTTCTTCCAATTTGTAATCCTTATTTGGGGGGGGGGGAAGGAGCAAGGGGGCAATAAAACTTAAAGCCCATTCCTCAGATATTAAGAACAAAATGGAGACATCGATTTTGCTACATATGATCTCATTCATGAAACATTTCTTGGTACAAAATTTATTAATATATATTACAGTCCATGGTTTAAGTATTTGGTTAAGACAACGTATAAGAATATATATTTTTCCAAGCAGGCTATTTACTACAAAATTTCAATACACTACTGTTAATAACTTTTTAAAAGTTAAGATTTCTGTTTACAACGAAAAACATACTATAGGTAAAATATTTTATGTAAGATTTTGATATTTATAGTTTTTACAATCACTGTCGATGCCGAAATTAAGTGCATAATTTATATAATATAATAAGATAAATCATTGTATACTATACATCAACAAACATACTTAAAATGTGTATGCATTCTTCAAAGTACGCATACACACTTATTTCAATTATGTAAATAAATCTGTTATATATGCTAATCCAACATACAAAGTTAGATTATTCTTCCAAAAACAACTAAACCCAACCACAACCCTTGATTATTATCAAACTTTGTTAACTTGGACAACGGCAACAGGGTGGGTTTTCATTTAACGTGATGGTTTAGAGAAAACCACGGAGGTAAGGGTAAGCTAGCGTAGTGAACCATCTAGTGAAGCAAGGGATGTCGGCTAGTACAAATGGTATTGAGAAATCGGAATTTTTAAATGACAATAATACAAAACAGCAATAATAATAACTAAAAATAGTGTGAATTTTAGAATACTTGTATGCAAGTGAACCAATATACAAATTTAAAAACAAAATTTATGTGTACAATGGGTGTATGTATATGGAAGCAGCATTTTTGATATGTCTGGTAATTTAAAGTTAATGTGTTATATATGAAAATCAATGTCTCAAATTGGATCCCTAAAAGGTTAATCTTACTTCAAATCTACAACACTGTGCTAATCAAAATAATAACATATTTCTAGTAGAACGTTCCCAATGGAGGCAAAATGATCTTATATCTGTTACAACATCCAGAGTGGGTTCTCAATATTGTGACCCACGTGATTGAATTGAGAAGAATTTTTCAATTACACTAATTTTTCACATTTCCAATTAATTGATAGTTGCTCCAACATTTAATTTGTTGAATTAGAATAATTTCAACTATTTTGTTAGTTCACTAATACTAATTTTTCCATTACTTCATTACAACTATTTTTTTATCAATTGCGGTTAGGTTAAGTTAGGTTAGGTAAGGTGGCTACTAAAGTTTATCACAACTGGTAAATCCAATAATTGACACTGCCGAATGCGCTCTCCATGTGTGTGTGTGCATGCGTGCGTGCGTGCGTGCGTGTGTGTGTGTGTGTGTGTGTGTGTGTGTGTGTGTGTGTGTGTGTGTGTGTGTGTGTGTGTGTGTGTGTGTGTGTGTGTGTGTGTGTGTGTGTGTGTGTGTGTGTGTGTGTGTGTGTGTGTGTGTGTGTGTGTGTGTGTGTGTGTGTGTGTGTGTGTGTGTGTGTGTTTTCTTATAAAACGATGCCAGTGATATTGGATTCCTAGTGGATAATGAATACCACAGTGGACGTAAAAATGATTGGGGAAAGATTTTTAGAACAATAGAACATTTATCAAGCGGTAGTGAATTAACGGAAACATAAAAAGTGGTAGTGGTGAATTAACGGAAAAGATCCTAATAATTGATGTGTTATTAAATGCTTAATCTGTAATGGTTAAAAAAAATCAATGCGCTTTTTAGCCTAAGCTTCTACCGTATGTATTTAAAAATTAAAATGAGTTTTTTTTGTGAAAATATATGTTGGAACAAACAAATGTTGTTTCTACAAAGGAGACACGATCAATAGCGGACGATGGATCTTGAACTTCGTAATATTTGATTGACTTTCTACTCTAAGGTCAATATTGCCTTAGAGAGTACTGGAAAAGTCTAGAGAGATGTTATTGAGCATTGTCCTAAGTCGGAATGTTAACACAAGAGGCTTCAATACAGTAATATAGAGATACACTGTTATGTATATAAAAGGTCGTTTGATTTCATAGTAAATTATTAATTAAACCACTGCATAAATTTACCATTATTGATTCTATGTGATACAAGAACGTTATGTGTAAGTATAGACAGTCCGAAGACATCGACAACGATGTAATAAAACATAATCTGGTTGAATACCAATTTAATTCTTAATGTCTGTATCTAAATCAACGAGAATGATATTGAAGGACGTTTTAATAGTGGGATTAAGACGGAGAAGAATGAGATACATTGGCGAAAACAATTAATCAATATTTTTAGAATATTTATCCTATCAGACAGTGAAAAAACACTATCTATAAAATCCAATGTATGTTTGTCTGTCCTTTATGCGCTACCAAACCGTCCAGCCGATTGCCATGAAACTTGGGGAATTTGTTCTATATACCCCAGGGAAGGTTTCTGTCCTATTCCCGTTTCTTTAATCCCTCAGGGCTCCATCCCTTGGACTTCTAAAGTTTCAATGTTAATCAAATAGCAGGATGCATGAAGGTATAATAAGTCAAATATAAAAAGAATATCAGCTGTGGGTTTTAAATGTGTCAAAATTAAATTAAACCATGTGTTGATTTTTTAAACTATTTATATTTTTATGTTTTGATTTATTGTGAAGCTATATTAATTTTTTTTTTGACAAATTTTTATTTACAATCTGTTTTTACAAAAACAATGAGTAAATGCGATAACATTATACAAGTAACACGCAGTTAGTTAATGTTCATCAACAAAACTAACAAAGAATAAATAATATTTACAACATCATTCCCTGAAACGAGAATCTAAGTCTAGCACGTGAAATCGGTTAAGTCTATAAACATGATCACTATTGTCCAGTAGGTTTAGTGCCAGGGAGTTTGGATGGTTTTCCAATTTTGAAATGTATTTTGAACTGAATCTTGAAATTTCTTGTTTCACTTTTGGAATTTTGGTGTCCTGATGGAGTATGTTGTTATTTATATACCATGGAGCTTGGAGAATACAACGGAGAGCTTTATTCTGAAATCGTTGAATTATTTCAATATTTGAATTACTTGCTGTACCCCAAAGTTGAATTCCGTACGTCCAAATGGGCTTTAGAACTGTTTTGTAGACTAAGAGCTTGTTTTCTAGAGAAAGTTGAGAGTTTCGAGATAAAAGCCAATAAAGATTTCTAAATTTTGAATGTAAAGATAACCTTTTATTCCAGATATGACTTTGCCAAGTGAGCCTCCGGTCGAGTGTCATTCCGAGGTACTTAACTTCATTTACTTGAGGTATTAGTACGGTATTAGTACGTTGTTGATGGAAACTGGAGGGCATGTGTCAATTTTTTTAGTAAATGTAATATGAGCAGATTTATTCTCGTTGACAGCAATTTTCCACGTCTTGAGCCAATCAGAAATTAAGAGCTAGCTGGAGTGAGTGTGAAGCTGTGATTGGGTTGTGATGAGTAGTGATGAGCGCAGTGTCGTCGGCGAATGTAGCTATTGTTACGTTAGGGTGAACAGGTGTATCAGCAGTGTATATCGTGTACAAGACTGGAGCTAACACACTTCCTTGAGGAACACCCGCTTCTTGTTTGTGTAATTCACCGTAAGCATCTTCATACTTGACTCTAAAATGTCTGTTGGATAAATATGAGTTGAAAATATTGAAATAAGTATGAGGAATTTTAAATTTAAGCTTGTATAGTAAGCCATCAAACCACACTTTATCAAACGCCTGTCGCACATCGAGGAAGGCTGCTGAACAAAACATTTTTCGTTCAAAACTTTGTTTGATTATGTCAACAACTCGGTGTACTTGTTCGATTGTGGAGTGACTCTGACGGAAACCGAATTGATGGTCTGGAATTAGTTTTTCGTCTTAAATAATCACTCGAAAACGTTGAAGGGAAAGTTTTTCGAACACTTTAGACGGGATTGGGAGAAGGCTTATCGGTCTATAGGACGCTAGTTCGTTTGACGGCTTTCCAGGTTTTGCAATCATAACTATTTGTGAAATTTTCCATTGTGCAGGGAAATGACCAGTACGAAGAATAGCATTAAAGAGAATGGTCAAAAACTGAATAGCTTTTCTGGGAAGTTCTTTAAGTATTTTGCCAGTTATGAGGTCATATCCCGATGCTTTATAAGGTTTGAGATTGGACGTAATGATGTTTTTAACCTCTGAGGGTGTAAAAGGTTCTATTGGAAGTGACATCTGGTTTGGAGCTTCTAATATTTCTTGTACTTCTTGAGTCACATTCACGTTTTGAGCCGTAGTATTGGGTTTGAAAACATTGCACAAGTGTTTAGCAAACAGGTCAGACTTTTCTTGGTTGGTTTTTGCCCATGAACCATCCGGTTTACGAATAGGTGGGATATTCACTTGGGGTCTCTTTAATTTTGCTGTAGCTTTCCATAGTGAATAGTTAGTGGAGTCTGTGGGGGAAAGATTGGAGGTATAGTCATTAAACCATTCATTTTTAATTTGACTTATAAGATGTTTTAACTCTTGAGCAGCCCTGTTGAAATTGGTCTTGTCTCTTGGGTTTCTTGAGTTTTGCCAGATTCGTCTCAACCTTCTCTTTTCTGCTATTTTTCTTTTGATGTGTATAGGATAATTAATAGTATTTTCTTGCTGTTGAATTAGAGGCGTGGCTTCCCAAGCTGAGTTCTGTATAACAGAGTTAAAGAGTTCTACAGCATCGTCTAATTCCTCGTTCGTTTTCAGTGGCATCTTCAGCGGTAAGTTTTCATTGACTAGCATTTGAAATAAGTTCCAATCTGTGTGCTTGTTGCATAGATTTGCTGGTTTCTCTTTGGTACAAATTGAAGTGCTAAGTGAGGCAATTACAGGTGTATGGTCGGATGTCAGATCGAGACTAGATTCTAGGTTGACGTAGTTCTGGGATATTCCTTTAGTTATAAACAAATCCAGTAAGTCTGGAAGTTTCTGCTGATCAGTTGGCCAGTATGTTGGCTGGCCTGTCGACATGTGATTAAAATTGTTGTCATTTATAGAAGATAAAAGTTGGAGACCTCTGGGATTAATAAGCCTAGATCCCCACATGGTATGCTTGGCATTATAATCACCTCCGGCTAAGAACCTATTACCCAAAGAGACAAAGAAATCTGAGAATTGTTGTGAACTTATGTTGTGTCTTGGGGGGCTATATACTGCAGAAACAGTCAGAGGACCAGTCCAGTCTTCAATGACGATACTCACTGCTTGAATATGATTATATTGATATTTAGGCAACTCATAGTGCTTTATATTGCTTCTGATTAGGATAGCGCTACCACCATGCGCAGTATTATCAGGATGATTAGCAGTGTACAACGAAAATTTAGGAATTTTGAAGTAACTGTTATTAGTAAAATGAGTTTCCGAAATCAGTATGATGTCAATTTTATTGTGACAGATAAAAGTTTGGAGCTCTTGGTTATGATTAGCCAAGCCGTTAGCATTCCAAAGACAAAGTCTTAGGAAAAGGTTCATTTCAATTTTGAGATGACAGTGGTCAATAGGTTCATTAATGTACCTATTTGCTGGCTTTGTTGAAGCATGATCTTTTCAAATTTGTCAATAAAATTTTGGATGGTTTGATTTATTGAAATCTCGCTGTTGGCTCTTTCGTTAGAGGCCAGAGTAGCTTGAGCATATGTCATTGATCCAAATTTCGAACGGTCCTCGTTTCGATTATCGTCCGAAGGTGTTGTGTTTTTGCGAGTATCAGAAGAGTCTTTTTGATGAGAATCGTGTGCCAATGAGCGTTTTCTGAGAGGGGGAAAAGATTTCTGTTTAATACCACGGTACACAGTACATCCCTTGTAATTAGCGGGATGGTTACCCTCGCAAAGTGCACATTTAGGTGGGGTAGATTGTTGTTTGGTGCATTGACGCGAGTCATGGTCCCGACCGCATTTAACACAGCGAAAAGGGTGACGGCAGTAAGATTTGGTGTGTCCGTAACTTTGACACCTCTTGCACTGAACTACCTACTTTCTTGCGAGGTGGCTCGAAGGCTATTTTAGCGTTTAGTAAGAATTATATTTCAAATACCGCTTTATAATTTGTGTCAGGCTCGAGGTCTATGAAGAACATGGGTAGTGGGTATTTAGTTTTGAAATGTCTTGCGTTGATAATGTTTCTCACTCGGTGACCGTGTCCCTCTATTGCAAGTTTAATGTCATTTAGATCTGTGGAATGATGCATATTTTTAAAAACAACCCTGTAAGATTTGTCTTGTTTTAATTGATAAGTGTGAAAATTAAGATTACAATATGTTAGACTATGTACTAATTTTCGGTAAGCCTCTACTGTTAAAGGGCTAATTTTAGCTTGATTCTGTCCAATCAATTTATAGGTGTAGTCTTTGTTTGAAATAGCGGATTCAATAAATTTAATCATTGATTTAATATCTGACACGTCCGGCACGAAGATCGGAGGTGGTTTGCTTTCTACTGACGTAGCATCGGTATTATCCATTTGATCATTTTCGACAATGTCATTTAAGACTTCAAAACTGTTTTTAACTGGGATAGGATTACCTGTGGTACTCTGACAATGTTTTTTCACATTTCGGTGGGATGCGTTCGCATTCAAAGTTCTTTTATTACCTGTTACAGTTTGCCAAGAACCATGATTATTCTCATTGTCTGACATGTGCGTATTGGTAAGATTAGCCATGTTACTACTATGTAGTGGTATAAGGTTATCAGTGCCGCAGGACAAAATATTATTGTTCATTTGGCTATAATTATGCTCACTAACAAGATTTTGATTCAAAGAACTAGAAGAAATAACATTTTGCATATTATAACCTGATGTAACAAAAACAAAACAACAAACAAGTAAACAAAGTTCAAGTTCAAGGTTAGGTAAAATTAAGTCTTGAAAAAGTCACATTATGAGAAGAAAAGTAACAAATATATATTATTTGATTGATTGATATTAATTGATTGATTTATTTGATTAACAGCTGTTAAATAAAAACAAATAGAATAAAATTGTGGTAGGCAAAACTTTCAAAATTAAAAATAATTGAGTACAGTAGTAAACTACACAAAACATCAGCTGTTGTAAATTGGATACTGTGTAAACTGAAAGGTTGCTGCACATTTCAATGATACAATCAAAACTCAATATTATGACCGGCGAAGCGGGCGGGTACAGCTAGTATTGTAATAAATGTAATAGTGCATAAAAAATAATTATATACATTAAAAGACACGAGAACAACATCCATTGTTAAGATGGTAAATTGTAATTACACTTTTGTTCTCGGTATATAAATATTAATAACAATTTACAGTATAAGTGAATATAAGCACGAAATGCACAAATATTCAGGTGATCGATTTCGGTGAACCACGCTCACCTTCCTCATACAAGAGGGATTCACAAAAGGATTCTTTTGTATTATAGTAGATATATATTGAGTTAAAAATTAAATCCTGTAAAAAGTAGTTTACAAAAATACTTTCGTAAAATACCTGTCTTTATTCAAATTTAACTATTCCAACGAAACAGTCTTTCTAACATGCCTCACTCCTGTAGTACAACGTGTTAATCTTATACAAATGATAACTTTGTATACTTCAGCTTACTTATCAAAGTTATCATTTATTTATTTGCTTCTTCATAATAATTAATACCAACCATACTAAGCATATAAGATAATCAATCAAATTCACGAATTATTCTCAAAAACCAAAAGTTCACAAGTTTATTTGTAGATAGATATTAACTGATCCAAACTTAAAACAGATTTACATAATGTTATATTAAACAGTTCATATTTATCCACACTTTTTGCTCTGGGTGATGTTTTAATCACAAGATATGAAAACAAACACTCATTAAAACTGTTATATTAAATTATACAACACATCTGAGGTGGATTTATATTTATTTAATACTTACTGTATAAACCCAGTAAGCGTTATTAGAACTGTCAACGAAGTTAATTATTTGCACAACTTTTCTCCCCAGCACTCCGTTACATGACATGGTAAATCAATCATAATTACATAGAATTGCATTTAATTAATGGTTATGGAAATATACTCCTATATGGCTTCCTGAAAGCATTTTGATTGTTTAAGCTTAAAAATATTTGTTTAGATTCTTAATTAATATTTTGTACTTACTTTATTCTATTTTATACACAGTTACATTGATATAGAGAAATGAGGAGGTCCCTTATAAACAAGGTCCCTAAATAGTATGGAAATGTCGGCATTAGTGGCTCAGTGCTGTAACCCAGCTATTGGGGGGCAAAGTGTTGTGGTGATTGTAGGCAATAGGTTGGATGCTCAGTCTTCTTTATACCGACACAGCGTCCGCTCAATGGTTGTCTTCTACATGAACACTAGTAGGGAAGTTTGAGATTTGGGTGGGAGTCAGAGTTCGAGATGTTATGTATGGAACTGAGTAGCAGGCTTGTCAGTTACCTGAAAATCAGACGAATACTACGTGGTTCAGATTCCACGTAAAACTTTAGATATCTTAGTTGCCTTGGCTATGGGGCGATTAATTAATGGCTTTTACCAAGGCGTCTCCGAAATAGTTATTAACGATGACTACACTAACCATCTGCACTCCTCACCTCTCCTATTTGACCACATTCAGGTATTTACAATCAATAATAAATTTAGTGTAGTATAATGTAAAGTAGTATGTTTCTTAATATTAGCAACATATTTTATCTTTCTAAAGTAAAGAATGTAAAAAAGTGCATTTTGTTAGGATAATATGAAAGTAGACTAAAATGCTCCCCATATTTTAAACTATTTGTCGTAGTTTAAAGATTTGCTTTATCAAAGAACTCGAATATTAATTAACCAATTACATTCGGCAGTATATGATATATATTGCTTATTTTCTATGAATATCCGCCCACATTTTCATTTAGTATATTTGCAAACTTAAGAATACAAACTATGACGAATTAGATAAGTGCAGAAGACAGTTCTTTGTCGCCTGTCAGGAGATTCAGGCCACTGATTTCAAATATCTAGTGGAGAAATGAATGGATTCAAAGGCTTCATTCGTTTCGTCGTTTAACTATTTTCTTCACTAAAATCCAATACTATATAAGACCATAACAAATGTCCGTCACTCTCATCCTATAATGCGTCTTAGGATCAATCTAAGACGTCTTTAGGGAAACATAATCAAGATATAAATAAAAGATATTAGTGCTTAAGATCTACATTACATTGAAAATGTATGTCTCAGTTTGTTTGCAGCCTTGAATATTTTCAAATTGTTGGCATTTTTATGTTTTCAATACGATGTATACTGTTCTAGGGCTCACCCCTGCACGTTTCGCGTGCCAACCCCGACTCTCGCTTCGCTCGATACACCTCGGCCTTCCGCCTCGGCATGCGACTTTGACTGCAAATAATAGTAGATTTTCTGTATAACGTAAAATTACAATATTAAATTATTAAATATATGAGTATTTCACTCACACTACTTGTGTTGTTACCTATTTATTAGTATAGGGTATTACTCGTACTTAGCCTATTTCAAACTGTTTATTTCATTTGTGTGTGTTTTTTTTAACAGCTGAAGAATAAATTCTTAATGCATCGATAGGGTATTGTCAAATATATAAAAATAAACATGTTTATTTATTTATAAAACAGCTGTTATTAATTTACTAAAATCAACCCAATGTTATTCTTATGGAAAAAGGGAAATATTGAAGGGCTATTTGTACCCCTTAGGAATGGAATTTCGAAAAAAATTTATTGGGTCCCTTCGATACTAAAGCTAACTTCCTTTAAATTTAATGGAAATACGTTCGGTGGTTTTTGAAATTGTGGGATCAGTCAGTCAGATACAGTGGTATTTGGCTTTAATATAAATAAATTCTTGGTTCAAAAGTGAATAAATATTTTTTTCAGATTAGAGTTTACAAATCCTATAGATATTGATTCTTAAATTGTTAGATGAGGGTGCATAGTGACAAATAAAACACTACAAATATTCAAATATTAAAAGGTGAACAGTTATATTGATTTTCTTTGTGGAAAAAAGGACATATCTATTTGATAACTCCACTTTTATAAGATTTGTATACCATTTAATATTTCTCAAACATATTTAAGTAAGTTTTAATTATATTTTTTAATAATTACGTTCTATAAAAGATTTAAAAAAATAATAGATTAACTTTTGATCCGAGACCAATAAAAATTTTTTGATCTCCTCCACCTTATAATGGTTAAGCTTATGAAAAATATATAAATATTTAATTTGATTCAAACTGACCCCTCTGTTGGTATGCCCAATGAACACCTCCCTAACCCATATTTTATTATTTTGGCGTTCTTATTTTAAAAATATTCTTAAAATAAATGGTTATTTGAAGTTTAATGCTTTTTTTTGTAAGCTTTAGCACAATAGATTAAATCTGTTTATTATTTTAACTGTTTCGACATTCAAATACGGAACGCTTGGTCAGATAGAAAGATTAATTTCAAATCAATCTTGTGTATCATTAAGTGTAACTAATAGGAGTTGTGAGTTCTCATCTAACAACCTCATCTATGCGGTCCAGTGAGCATCGTAGTCTGGTAACAGACTTAAAAAAATTTTAATTTGGTAAGATAAGAAAAACATAAGCAGATTTAGAGAATAAAATAAAAAAACAATATACACCACCAAAGGTATAACAAGTCGTGTGTTGTCATCAACTAGTGTACCCAAATGTTTGTAAAATATATTCATATGACGTAATTAACTAGTGTATCCAAAGGTGTAACCAAGTCATACGACGTAATTAACTAGTGTACCCAAGATTTAACCAAGTCATACGACGTAATTAACTAGTGTGCCCAAGATTTTACCAAGTCATATGACGTAATTAACTAGTGTACCCAAGATTTAACCAAGTCATACGACGTAATTAACTAGTGTACCCAAGATTTAACCAAGTCATTTGACGTAATTAACTAGTGTATCCAAAGGTGTAACCAAGCCATATGACGTTACCCACCCACCCACCCATACGTGTATTGACCCACTCGCCCATCCATAATTGTACGATGGTGCTAACCCACCCACCCACCCATACACCAACAGTAGTGATGACCCACTCGCCCACCAATACACGTGCAGTAGTGATTATTAGTGGTATTAGTTAATTATAACTAGTGTACCCAAGATTTAACCAAGTCATATGACGTAATTAACTAGTGTACCCAAGATTTAACCAAGTCATATGACGTAATTAACTAGTGTACTCAAGATTTTACCAAGTCATATGACGTAATTAACTAGTGTACCCAAGATTTAACCGAGTCATACGACGTAATTAACTAGTGTACCCAAGATTTAACCAAGTCATATGACGTAATTAACTAGTGTACCCAAGATTTAACCAAGTCATATGACGTAATTAACTAGTGTACCCAAGATTTAACCAAGTCATACGACGTAATTAACTAGTGTACCCAAGATTTAACCAAGTCATACGACGTAATTAACTAGTGTACCCAATATTTAACCAAGTCATACGACGTAATTAACTAGTGTACCCGAGATTTTACCAAGTCATATGACGTAATTAACTAGTGTACCCAAGATTTAACCAAGTCATACGACGTAATTAACTAGTGTACCCAAATATGTAACCGAGTCATATTACATAATTAACTAGTGTACCCAAATGTTTAACCGAGTCATATGACTTAATTAACTAGTGTACCCAAGATTTAACCAAGTCATATGACGTAATTAACTAGTGAACCCGAGATTTAACCAAGTCATATGACGTAATTAACTAATGTACCCAAGATTTAACCAAGTCATACGACGTAATTAACTAGTGTACCCAAGATTTAACCAAGTCATACGACGTAATTAACTAGTGTACCCAAGATTTAACCAAGTCATACGACGTAATTAACTAGTGTACCCAAGATTTTACCAAGTCATATGACGTAATTAACTAGTGTACCCAAGATTTAACCAAGTCATACGACGTAATTAACTAGTGTACCCAAGATTTAACCAAGTCATATGACGTAATTAACTAGTGTACCCAAGATTTAACCAAGTCATACGACGTAATTAACTAGTGTACTCAAGATTTTACCAAGTCATACGACGTAATTAACTAGTGTACCCAAGATTTTACCAAGTCATACGACGTAATTAACTAGTGTACTCAAGATTTTACCAAGTCATACGACGTAATTAACTAGTGTACCCAAGATTTAACCAAGTCATACGACGTAATTAACTAGTGTACCCAAGATTTAACCAAGTCATTTGACGTAATTAACTAGTGTATCAAAAGGTGTAACCAAGCCATATGACGTTACCCACCCACCCACCCATACGTGTATTGACCCACTCGCCCATCCATAATTGTACGATGGTGCTAACCCACCCACCCACCCATACACCTACAGTAGTGATGACCCGCTCGCCCACCAATACACGTGCAGTAGTGATTATTAGTGGTATTAGTTAATTATAACTAGTGTACCCAAGATTTAACCAAGTCATATGACGTAATTAACTAGTGTACCCAAGATTTAACCAAGTCATACGACGTAATTAACTAGTGTACTCAAGATTACCCAAGTCATATGACGTAATTAACTAGTGTATCCAAAGGTGTCACCATCCATATGACGTAATTAACTAGTGTATCCAAAGGTGTTACCAATTCATATGACGTAATTAGCTAGTGTATCCAAAGTTGTAACCAAGTCATATGACGTAATTAACTAGTGCATCCAAAGGTGTCACCATTCATATGACGTAAATAACTAGTGTATCCAAAGATGTAACCAATTCATATGACGTAATTAACTAGTGCATCCAAAGGTGTTACCAATTCATATGACGTAATTAGCTAGTGTATCCAAAGGTGTTACCAATTCATATGACGTAATTAGCTAGTGTATCCAAAGTTGTAACCAAGTCATATGACGTAATTAACTAGTGTATCCAAAGGTGTCACCATCCATATGACGTAATTAACTAGTGTATCCAAAGGTGTTACCAATTCATATGACGTAATTAGCTAGTGTATCCAAAGTTGTAACCAAGTCATATGACGTAATTAACTAGTGCATCCAAAGGTGTCACCATTCATATGACGTAATTAACTAGTATATCCAAAGGTGTAATCAAGTCATATGACGTAATTAACTAGTGTATCCAAAGATGTAATCAAGTCATATGACGTAATTAACTAGTGTATCCAAAGTTGTAACCAAGTCATATGACGTAATTAGCTAGTGTACCCAAGATTTAACCAAGTCATATGACGTAATTAACTAGTGTATCCAAAGATGTAACCAAGTCATATGACGTAATTAACTAGTGTATCCAAAGATGTAACCAAGTCATACGACGTAATTAACTAGTGTACCCAAGATTTAAACAAGTCATATGACGTAATTAACTAGTGTACCCAAGATTTAACCAAGTCATACGACGTAATTAACCAGTGTACCCAAGATTTAACCAAGTCATATGAAGTAACTAACTAGTGTATCCAAAAGTGTAACCAAGTCATATGATGTAATTAACTAGTGTAACCAAGTCATATAATGTAATTAACTAGTGTATCCAAAGATGTAACTAAGTCATATGACGTAATTAACTTGTGAACCCAAACGTGTAACCAAGTCATATGATGTAATAAACTAGTGTATCCAAAGGTGTAACCAAGTCATATGATGTAATTAACTAGTCTATCCAAAGATTTAACCGAATCAAATGACGTAATTAACTAATGTACTCAAAGGTGTAACCAAGTCATATGACGTTATTAAGTAGTGTGAAATATCAAACATATTTTGTTCAGTATTATTAAATAGAATCATAAGTTAATCTAACTTGTCCCAAAGGTTCCACCAAAGCAAACCTAAGGAGAGATCCAAGGCTCCATCCACTAGGAACCTTTGTCATTATCTTTTAGTACTTCCTTTAAAAGTCAGTAGTACTTCTGAGCTCTTCTTTATCTACTTGTTCTTTACCCTTCTGTTTCGTAATTGTAGTTTAGTATCCGTAAACTTTATTACCTAAAACGTAAATTATTTGTTATTTAGTGTTTGTTATTTAGACGAGTTGGTTTATATTTATTTTTTTTTACACATAGTCTAAAGTGGGACTCTAGATATGAATGAATATAGAAACCCAACTAAGTACCAAAAATGTTTTTAAGACAAACATACCGT
Source organism: Stictocephala bisonia (assembly GCA_035578905.1). Lineage (NCBI taxonomy): Eukaryota > Metazoa > Arthropoda > Insecta > Hemiptera > Membracidae > Stictocephala > Stictocephala bisonia. The sequence continues at coordinate 18,795 of JAQJVL010002126.1, forward strand.
GTAATGTTATAGTGGTTATCATTGTTTTCACAATATTAAATAACAATTTTAATATATTTAGTAACTATAATCATTAACACACTATAGATTGTAATAAATAATACTTTTTAAATGTATAACATTTATTATCTAATAACTGTAGCAGAGTAATACATACTTCATTATCAAGAGTGATAAATATAGAAATTTAAAATATATTAAATCTACCAAAGACTGTATACTTACTAAAGATCTCTTTCTTATGTATATGATTAAATTTATATGATCATATGTTTGTGGATTTTTTACCCCAAGCAATGTGAGTAGACTCCTTCTCTTACCCTAAAGCCCTAAAAACTTTAGGGTGTGGTATAGACCCACCCACCAACCCATTCACGTACTATGATAGGACCCACCCACTTATGCACGTACTGTGTTATAGACCCACCTATACACGTAATGTGAAGGTGTATAGATGACATGGCTTTATATTGATGACATGTAAATATTTATAATAGCGTATATTATATATTTAAGTACACTTTCATGAATATAAATATCCTCTGATTGGTGATCTTACTTACGCACATGAGTCTGAACTTTTGGATTTACAAAATTCTGGTCAGCTTTTAAATACCTTACAAGACAAATTGAGTTTCATAGTATTAATGGCTCTTTATGAAAGAAATTAATACTATTGTATTTTAATGATTATAATAAATGTTATAATCTACGTGCTAGAGCTACAAGTTGTGTATGTCGTTGTTTTTTATTCTTCTTTTTATTAGTTTTTTATAAGTGATTTAGCATTTTTGTAAATTGCAAACCTGGTATTAATCTTAAAATGGGAAATATTTAATGGTTTGATACACTTATTAATACTGGTTAAAATTGTTTCTCAACTTTTGAAATGTTTACGAGAAGTTTAACATTTAGTGGGATGCAATGTATTTTACATATTGAACAATCGTAACATTAGTCTATTAGAAGAAAAGCATAACACACAAAAATGTTATCTTGTGCCAAACAGGTTGGATTTATAAAAATAATTTCTATGAACATTTTTACATTTGTATTTAAATTCCAAAATGTCTATATAATTCAGGATGTTTTACAAGTAACTTCAAAGAAAGTATTAGTAAATTTACGTAGTCTTTGTAGACCATGCCAATTTGAGCTGGAGCTCCATCATGTTGAAACCACATATCACACATCTGCTATTAACTGGTGGCCGTAAATTTTAGAAATTTAATACATTTTTTGTGGAAATATTTGCTATTCTCTTTGATAAATACTAATTCATTTTCAATAAACAGCTGATTCATTTTTAAAATTACATGGATGTAAAACAGCTGATTAATCATACGCAGTGTCTCATATTTGCTGTTAAACTATGTTTTAGGTTTGTATCGTTGTGTTATGGAAATAACATTGATTTACAAAAATTGTCACACCTGGGTTATTTATTATTAGATTTTGGTAAATAAGATGTTGTTTGATTTATCTTTTCATTTTGTATTTTTTACTTAAATTTAACTTCTTTACAGCTATAATGGTTTTCGTGAAATTTGACACTAAACATCTCAAAACCCACCATTTTTAAATTAATTTAGTTACACTAATGATATTTTTTAATTCCTTGTTTTACATATTTAGCTAGCTAGTATACTAAAAAATCTTAAATAAGACTGGAGTTATAAAATAACTTGTAAAAAACACATACAGACAGACAGACAGTAAACTAGTCACTGTAGACCCGTGTTCATGTTGTGAAATATGTTTGTATTGACATAAGGAACGATTTTTGATGAAAAGTTACAGAGTTTCGGGACACCCTGTATACTGACCTGTATAAATTGTTACTGTTCCCGTGGGAGTCGAGAGGAGAATTTCACCGGTGGTTGAGTGGGTGAACATAAGCTGGTTATAAATCTCAGTGACGAACGGTTGAGCTGAACAGCTGACTGTGTATAAACACCTGAGAGGTACATAAATAATGGTGGGGGGAGAGGGGGGAATAACTCATCCACAAGAAATACCTACGTAAATTGAATGAAGTAATTTTAATAAGTCAAAAAGACTAACGATTGTATTAAAGATATCTATTTAAATACTTATGAAATATTTTAAATTTGTCTTTTTTTATTTACCTCTTTTCAAGAATAAAAAATTTAATTATTTGTTATTTAGCACCGTAAAATAAAAATAATTGTGTATTGTAATTTGTTACTCAAAATTGCAATAGGAGGATATATTGGTAAGTAATATAAATCATTATACTTAAGAAAAAGATCCTCCAATTTAATGAAAGTGAGTGTACAGGGTGTCCTTTTAAATAGGTAGCAACTTATATAAGGTAAGTAATCAGAGTGCCTTTTTTATAGGCAAAAATTTATACAAGGTCAGTAATTTTAGTGTATTTTTATATAGGCAACAATTTATACGGGTCAGTAAGTAAATTAACTGATATTGGAATAATAAAAGGGGATCTGAGCCAAGAAATATAGTTATAACTGTTTTGCCCAAGTGACATTTTTATTATTTGTATATCAAGTTATATAGGTTTATTCGTCAGTAAATACATATTCTCTAAATTGCAGCTGTCATTCCTAAACAATTACAACAGTTAACTTTTGGTTTATGGTGAAAGTCTGAGGTGACTGACTATCATATCAGAAGAGGAAGTTATAATTTAGAAATATATCTTAACAGTACAACTATGCATTTATTATTTTTAGATGTATTCTAAACTAACAAACACTAGGGGAAACACTTGCACTCTTTGCGTGCCAAACCCGTAACTAGTGTAATGTTGTTATTTTTCTTCGAATATTTTGTAAAAATAACCTCTTGTGCCAAGTTAGACGATTCCAAGCTCTTTTATTCGTATGATAAATAGTAAAAAAGCTCTGGTTAGCTGGTACTGGTAGATATTTGTTATCTACCTTATGTTTGCTTTATTTCAGACAATATTTTTAAATCCTTTCTGAGAACGTATCTAGAGCTAATAAAACATATTTATGCCAAGTTTCATGGACCATAGCATTGTAATTTTTTTTTTTTTTTTTTTTAACTTTGATTAATCAGAGAATGGCTTTTGGTTTGTATATTAAAGCACTTATATATTAAAGCAAAACATCGTTTCTTCTTTTTGTAAAACATATAGAACATGTGTCATCGTTGTTGAGATCGTATTTCATCTTTGTTGAGTTGAGTACACCTGTCATCCTTATTGATAATCTATAATTAACTAAATATTAAATTTAATTATGAATAGATAATTAAAGTTTGAAGAGTGTTGCATTAAAAATACTTAATTTATGAATACAAATTAAAATAATGACAGTCATGTTAGAGGTAATTTATTGGACATATCCTCCATGTACATGTAGCATTGCGAGACTTTAATAAAATAAGTGGCAATTTTACTGTAATTACTATTTACTAATTGAAAAAGAATTAACCATAATAACAAATGGTTCAATATTTACATTATCTAGAGTAAATATATATATTTTTTTTACATGCTTGAGACACTCAGAATGCAAACCTTAGCCACCCTTTATACAACCTGTGCGAGACGAAAGGAAGATTTCCTTTTGCAATAATAGAAGTTTCAATTTCTTTTAATGAAAAAGGAATGTCGTGAGTGGTTTAAATAGATTGACCTTGATCTGATAAAAGGAGGCCGCAGGCCGAGCTTACATCATGGGCGTAGAAAGCGATAGGGTTAGCACGCGAAGCGTGCAGGGGTGTCCCCTAGTATATTTATATATCCAGAGGTAGTTTAGCTGTCATAACAATTATAATTTATATGTACGTAACAAATGGTCAAACGTTTAATGTCCCCCATTTCTTCACTGGACAGAAAGTTTGAATAATCACTTCACTTCTGGTTTGAATAATCAAAAGTTGTTGTACTTTTGAAAGTTTGAATAATCAAAAGTGAAGATTCAAACAATTCAGCGTATGTTTTTAGTTTTAAAAGAAGTATTTCCAATATTTACGTCTTGATTAGAATGACATGTTGAAATGAAAAGTCACTTGTTATTATTATTAAGTTAATTTTTATTTCAAAGGTAGTCATTGTTTATTGTTTCAGAAAAAATACTTAAAACCTGAAGAATTATTAAAATGTAACTATGTGAAAACCCTCACTTACCCCTTGTTGCCTTTGACAACGAAAAGCTTCTTTGCAAAAGATACAATATTATATGTTGAATGTTATAGAGTGTTCTTCATATGTATTTATCTTTATTATTATCTATTTAACAAAGTAGTTACACTTCAATAACAGTTTAGCCCTCAGGTTTTGCTTGAGCTTAGGTAAAAAACGTTCAGTGGTTGGCATTAGTGGTACAGTGTAGGAACCCAGCTACTTGGTGACAAAGTGTTGTGGTGATTGTAGACGATAAGTTATATGCTAAAGCCACTTAATACCGAAACGGGGTCCGCTCAATGTACTGGCGTGAACACTAATAGAGAAGTCTAGAGTTTACATTTTATTTAGTAATAAGGGTCCGGATGTTGTATAGCGAAGAGAACTGAGTATCAAGCTTACCAGTTCGCTAAACATCAGACCAATACGATGCGGTTCTGATTCCATGAAAAGCTTTAGCACCCATAGATGCCCTGGGTATTGGGCTATTAAATAATGGCCCTTTCTGAACACATGTAAAGCTCACTTAGTATACACAAGTGGGTATTCTCCATATCTGGGAATAGTTTGAGAATATTAGAGGTATTATAGACAAATCTAAAATACTTGACAGGCCCCTCACTAAGATGGCTTTCTCCAAGTAATATTTTCATAGGTAAACTTATATATGAATCATGATTAACTTATTGAGAAGATAAAAAATTGTTTACACACTTTACTGAAATGTTGATGATTATTTTATCTAGCCATGTTCGACAAATGTATATACAAATTTGTATGTAATACTAAGCTTAATGCAATATTCAACCAATCCAAACCAAAAGCTGAGCTTAGTAATCGTGGCTAAGAGGATTATTTCTACCTCATCTAATTGATTTTCGAAAGTGAATTTTAGTACGATGCAAAACTAGCAACCAAGATCAAAATAAATCTGAGTTTGTAATACATTGTTTACTTAATAATTGTAACTTTTCAATACTTCAATACTACAAGCTATGTAATATTATTTTTTCTGTGGTGCTCATTTATTTAATTTTTCGAAACACTACCAATCGAATAAAATTATAGTGTTTTAGGAAATTTTAAAATAATGTACTTTTTATCAATCTAACTTCAACAAGCTAATGTCATATTATAACTAATTGGCTAGAAAGTAATAACATTACTATTCTCTTTTCTTATTTTCTAATGACATTAGTAATAATTCGTTGTACTTTTTGATAGCAACATTAGAGAACATTCACTGCCATATCGACTCGTTTCCTACTATTTTGCAGGTGGCCCAGCCTCATCGTGCTCCCGGACACGACTGTACTATCCGTTCTCAAGACGTAGAACGATTTCATTTTGAGACCAAGACTATTAAATATTTAAATATACCTAAACAAATATTACATGTTCGTTTAATATTAAATTACATTATTTTATGTTCACACAGATGTTACAAAATGGTAACATGTTTAGTATATTTTTAAAATGTCAAAATCATATGTTATTTGTTTATGTAATTGAGATTATTTAAGTAAATAAGAAACGAATTTAATTAACTATATTTAAACTTTACTATACTTAAATGTAAGTAAACAGCCAATAATGATTGTTAAAAATGCCTTCTAGGCCTAATTAAAAACGATTCAGAAACAGTGATAATTATTTGTAATAAATAAAAAACACATGTAATATTTACAAATTGATTTATACAAAATGATTATTTACCATTGCATTCCAATTATTATTATAAAAAATGTGCAAAAAAATATTAGTTATGCACACCCATAACTAACATTTTTCCGTTTTCGATCACCTAATCAGTATAATGTTTTTATACTGAATGAAACCAACATTACGTGGTTCAGATTCCACGTAAAGATGTAGGCCCCTTAGTTGTCCTGGCTATTGGGCTATTAATTAATACTTATCTTTGAGCATAGTTGAACTCGTATAGTAACAATGACTATACTCGTTGTTCTACACTTATCACACTCGTGCACCCCTCATATTCGCCAATATCTCTACGATCGGCGTCTTAGAATGAATAATGAATAGTAATAATAATGAGCAGCTGATTCTGTGTTTTTTATTCATTCATTACATTTTAGAAAGTACCCCCAACTTGTCCAGCTTTTATTAACCTCTTCTCCAGGTCACTCGCACATTTAGGGTGGTCTAACTGAACTCTAATCCCTTCATGCGTGTACAATGCTTGTCAACAGCAGGGAGTTATGAATCAGCTGTTGTTGACATAATAAAGCACCTCGAGTCCTATCTTGAAGAGAACATCACAAAATGATTATACATCACAATTTAATCAACAGCCTACCTAAGAGAAAATACTAAATCCTACATCGATTGTAAAATTAAAAAAAAAAAAACATAAGGTACTATTTGACAAAATATAAATATTCGAATCCCATTAAGAAAAAGGATAAAATGATTTACATTTATTTCCTGCATTATCATATATTACTTGTGGTTATCTTAATAAGAAAAGTGTGACAATCTTGATAATAAAACATAAATACAATGGATTAAATTTTGAAAACCCACAACTGTAACTTATTTGAATAATAAATAACATGTACAAATCTAAGTGATAGGAACTTTTTTATCATTTTAAAATTATATGTTTTAGCTTATATTAGGTCCGTAAGACATATGTGCAATAATGATGTAACTCAACAATAGATTAGGAAGTTAAATAAAGATTAAGCCAATAAAATCTTTCTGATATTACAAAAATGAATCATACAGAAATAAAATATTTACTGTACTTACTTAGTGATTAATTAAAAAAACTAATGATTTTAATGAGCAATTGTGTTCTATATGTCTTAAGGGTTGAAAATAATATTTGTAAGACTTGCTTTGTCAACTATCAAGATCAATAAAAAAAAAAAAAAAAAAAAAAACAGGAGAAACAGAACTAACTCGATGGAGAATGCCGACCATTTTAGAGTGGTGCATACCTTATAAGAAGATGGCACACTATGGTTACATATTTAATGTTCCTTAATTGTATGTCCTTCTATTATAAAAATACCTTTTACGATGTTATTTTAAAGATGTAAACTGAAATAATCTTAAAAATTTTATTGATAGACCAAATTTATTTTCTTACATCAAATGTTAAAATTTTAATTTGTTTTACTATTCCTATTCATTTTTCATTATTTTACAGTAAATGTCTTCTCTTAATTGTTTATTTAATTAAATATTTTACGTGTTTTTATTATTTTGTTTTGATTTATTTATTAGTATTGCTATTACTTTTCTTCAAGGCATTAGATTTTGGTAGCAAATATCAAACTGTAAAATAACCAAAAGATTACTAAGGAAAACTGTTAAATGTTTTTACTTTAAGCGTTGTTTCGCGTTCCAACCTTAAATATATATTGTTTTGTAAATTAACTATAAAATGTTAGTTCATGGTAACAAAAATGGAAATACTCGTGAAATGTTTCATAAATGAGACAAGGTTAGGTTTCCAAAAACTATATCGGGTGGTTTTAGGGAATGTGTTGTTTAAGATACATGCACTGTCTTATGTGTATTTATGTGTTCTTATGTGTATTGTATTTAAAAATAAAATGTGTAATGACTCTTCTCTAGTTCTCAGAAATCAATACTAGGTGTTTGCTGATGACATTGTATGTATGAGAGGATGAATGTGAGTTTAAGTGTATGTATGTTACCATAAAGTATGTTTTATATATATTAGCGATTATTTAACTTTTTTAATTCCTCTGGTGTGTATTATCTTGTAATTAACGCCAAAATAATGTTTTAGCTTATTTAGACTTTTGCGTTTTAGTTATAATGGTTAGGTGTAAGAGAGGACTTTTTAGTCCTAACCTCACCAATTGTGTGTACAATAAATTCATTTTTCATTTCCTTTCATTTCATCAATATACAGTACAAGGAAGCTCAGAACTCAAGCATGATTGGTAAAATCTATACCTATAAAAGGCAAATATCACTGACTCATTCACTCATCGCTGTATCTAAAAAAGTTATGAGCCTAATAGGCTACAATTTTGTAGAGTCAAAAGTCTTATGTTATTAGATGTGCAATAAGAAGGGATTTTAAACAATTGTTTGTAAATCGAAGATGGCAGCCTTTTTAGTGCCATAGAGTTTAAATGTTAAAAACAGCGTTACTTTAATTACGCGGTAGTGGCTAAATGAACGGTTCTACAGAAAAACTAACACCACTTTATGTACCTGATTTGAGACGATCTACTACTTTGACCCTATGACTTTTTGTTCTATCTCACCTCCTTCATCCTTAGGTAGAGCTAGATTATCAATTTGTGCGTGTTCAAATTGGTTAATTTACGGCCTCTAAGAGTAGACTTACAGATTTTTCTAGACTGTGAAACTTTGTTATCTAGGAGAACATACTGTATTAAATGGGAAAATATACAATTTAATCTGAACACATGTATAGCCAGGTAATAGGACATGCTAAACATGGCTAGAAACACGATATTTCACTGATTCAGAGTCAATTACTATACTTTTCGCCCTCTAAAAGTAGACTTAGAGATTTTTCTGGACTATGAAACTTTGTTATATTATAAGAGAACAAACTGTTTTCAATCGGAAAACTAGCAATTTAGTTTTGAAGCATGCATAGCTAGATCATAGGCTATGGCTAAACATGGGGGAAACAATTATAGTACTTTGTGCCCTCTAAATTGGACTTACAGATTTTTCTATACCTTAAAACTTTTTTATCTAAGAGAACAATCTGATTTTAATCGAAAATTGTACAATTTAATATATGTTCTCTGACAGAAAATCACTATTTTTCATTTACCACTCATTACTACTTCTCCAAAACTATACGTCCAACTGACTTGATATTTTGTACATAGGTTTATCTTGGCTCCTAGAGGCTCACTAAGAAAGGATTTTCCTCTCCGACCTCAGGACTCAGTCCTATTGGCCTCCAAAATTTCCATGGCATTTTATAGAGCTATATTAATTTATTGATTTATTTGATCAAAAGCTGTTAAATAAAAACAAATAGAATAAAATTGTAGTAGGCTAAACTTATAAAATTTTAAATAATTGAGTACAGTAGTAAACTATACATAACATGAGTGACTAAATTGGATATAGATTGGATACTGTGTAATCTAAAAGGTTGCTGCTCATTACACATTACACAATCAAAACTCAATATTATGACCGGTTGAAGCGGGCGGGAACAGCTAGTAATTATATAAAAATAAAGGTTTTGAAGATAATCTTTGCCATTGGACTTCCTTAGCATAAACTGCGGTCATGATAATGGATAGTTTTGTGATAAGATTAGGTATAAAATTGTTTAATTTATTTTATTTGTTCATTATTTGTTTTGTAAAATATAATTGTATATAATATAAATATAAAATCTTACGATAATCATTGAAATAATTTAATTTTGTGGTGTGCAAATTACCTTTATATTCGTAATTAACATAACATTCGTAAGAAAATCTGTAAGCGAATTAAATTTTTTTACTTTGGTCTTTTTAAATCAGGAAAAATAGGCAAAATTACTGAAAATGGGTACTTTTCTCAGATTTAATATTGTTTAAAGTTGATAAATGTTTGTTTAATCACCGTAAATTGTTTTTTTCTACCCCAAAACATATTTATGTTTTATGATGATATTGTTTATATTCAGACCACTATAAAAATTTCATTATATTATGTTTGTGTTTACGAAGAAACGATAATTCTGAGAGCTTCCATATTTTCCTCTTCATAAAGTTCACCACATCTTTTACCAATCTTCTTAACAATCTCTTGTAACTAACAATTTGCTGCAAAATATAAATAAGCTTTTCCTCATGCATTTTCTCCTTTTAGTTTCCATTATGTTTGAGATGATTTTTCATAAATACAGGTTCACATAATTCCAGTTTTACGTTTAAAAGTCAACAGAGCTTAATAAGAATGGTCTACATAAAAATGCAAAATATATTTGTGTGGCTGAAATTATTTTTCTGGTCTAAATTGTACACTAATTTACATTTTATTTACATATACAATAAATAGACTATTTTCCAACACTTTTACAATTCTCTTAGACCTAAATTTTAGAACTAATCAATAATTATTGTTTATCAGAACAAAGAATTAGTAGAATAATCATTGGTTATATCCATTCTCAAATAAATTTCAAAAGACTAAACCTTAAAATTACAACAAATTTTAAAGTATTGATCACAGTCTTATAGTGGTTTGGTTTAATTTGCTAATTAATGCTACAAAATGCTCACTCCAAGTATTATTAAAACTAAACTGATGCATAAACTGAAGAATGGTATTGAAATATGAAATAACTTTGGAGGGCACTTTTATATTCTAGTACTCTCCGTGAAACAATTTTGATCCTACAACTTTTCAAACGACAACTTCCGTTTCCGTTTTTCTGGGTCATTGAAAGCCATGTTGCAGTTTCAACATTTCAAAATATAATAACGATATATTATTCTAAAAAAAGAAGGTACTTCTTAAAATAATTGATTATTTTCATTTACTAATTTCTTCACTTGACTTAATTAACTAAATATGAAGTTTGCAAAATTTGAAAACCTTCCTTAACTGTATAAAACGTATGACCACTTTATCTCCACGAAGTTAATAATATATAATCTTCATTCTTTTTATTTATTCTTTAGAATCTATTGGCGTCTAAGTTGATGTTAGAATCCTCCAATGTTCACAAAAAATAAAAAAAAATTTATTCCAATTGAGAGATTTGCTAGTCACGACAATTGCGAAACTATGTTGCTCTAATTGATGCATAATACTAACTTTACTTTAAACTGAAGTATGTTTTACTTGCAAAAATATTTATATGTTTCTGTGATTTTTTTATTTCCCAGTATAGTTATTTAATTAGTCCTGAATATATAGAAATAATTAATATACTGCCTAGTATGGTAAACAAAGTGTGTTACATAATAATAAATAAACAAAATATATGAGTAAACCTTGGTTCATGATTGAGTAAAAAATACTAATACCCTGACGGACTACGTTTTATGTAATTTTAAGTTGGTACTCCTAACACTGATAGTTTGTCATTTTAGAACGTAGCTATATTTGAACATTAACCACTAAATCACGCGTTGGTAGAAATAAAATCCAAACAAACGTCACGCAACTCAAATGTATTACAATATTACAAAATCGAACTTTTAAAATATGTACCTTTGAAGTTGGAAAAACTATTTCCAATACTTAAAAAGAAATATATCTGTCTTACAAACAATTATATAAATATGGGTCAATATGTACATAAATTATATCAATATCAATGTAGATCACTATTATTTATTTCAATAAATATCTTTTCTCGGACCAATCAGCAAGGAGGTGAACCATCTCGAAACTAGAGCAAAAGCAGTTCTCTATTTTCTTTGTTATTTGCAATATCAAAGGGACAACACTAACGAAGCGGAAGCATTGAAAATACGATGTTCATGGTCCTGAAGCATAAAAATACTGTTGAGATGTTGACGATGAAATGGGATTTTTTTTTTTTATGTGTTTAAGTAAGTTTTAAAGAACTTGTTTACTTCAGTATTTAAGAGATAATGAATGTGAGTATGGTTATAATATTACGCCATTTTTCAAGGTACTATTCAACATTATTCAAATTTGCATTGATGCACAAATCGTCGAATAATACATATTTCGAGTGAGGGGTGTGGAGTATAAATTCTTTAAAAAAAGATAACTCGAGTAGCCCTGTCACCTTGAAGGCTCATCAGCTGCTGAGTTGTGGAATCTGCTGACAGACTATGAAGACACTTCTAAATACTGTGGGCTTTCAATGTCATGTATTTGAATAATATGGAAAAATTTTGCAGTTTGTAGGCACAGAGTTTTGGTAAAATACTGTCGATCAATATATTCTCATAGTTGTATTTACTTATAAAGCCTAATATAAGGTGCTAGCTAAAACGTATCACAAAATTTATAAATATTTATTCAAAACTCTTCTTTTGGAAATGAGAATGTATCTTAGTTCAAGTACGTTTTTTTTAAATTTTTTTTAGAAGAAACAATATTTTATGTACAAAGAGAGGTATCCACTTTGATTATAAAACATAGTATTTAATGAATTATATATAATGTTTATTCTTAAGATAATTTAATCGGAAGGTGTACCATAAGCTTAGGTGAGTGACTTCCATTTAGGGATGGCAACGATATATCGATATATCGGAAATATCGATAAACATGATTCGACATATCGATATATTAGTATCGATATTTTCATTCGATAATATCGGCCATATCGATATTTTGGTCCGATGTATTGTATCACTAATTATTGACGCTATTCACTCTTCTAAAAATCATCAGGATTTGAAAAAAACACATTTAAATTACCTCTTACGCGTACAAAACGTGCATAGAAATAATAAATTAACTTTATTTAGTACGGAAAAATGAAACAGACTAATTGAAAAATGTATTTTCAAACTTATTTTAAATGGTTTACCTGACAAGTCTTGGAAGTAGTTTATTGAATTAATTTGTTTAACATTTAGTGATTATAAGAAGCCTAATGGCGTTTTTAAATGTGAGAAACAAAAATAACTATGTTATAACATTATTCTTCTATAAATAATATACTAATTAATTGTAAACAGATAAATTAGAAAAATTCTATATATCGGCTATCCTATATATAGAATATCCTACATATTGGTCACTGGTGGTATAATCCTCGACGACATACAAGTCAGTGATTCTGCGGCAACATTCTCTGACGCAAGAGAAGTCAGGTCTCTCTCTCTCTCTCTCTCTCTCTCTCTCTCTCTCTCTCTCTCTCTCTCTCTCTCTCTCTCTCTCTCTCTCTCTCTCTCTCTCTCTCTCTCTCTCTCTCTCTCTCTCTCTCTCTCTCTCTCTCTCTCTCCTCTCTCTCCCTCTCTCTCTCTCTCTCCCTCTCCTCTCTCTCTCCTCTCTCTCTCTCTCTCTCTCTCTCTCTCTCTCTCTCTCTCCTCTCTCTCTCTCTCTCTCTCTCTCTCTCTCTCTCTCTCTCTCTCTCTCTCTCTCTCTCTCTCTCTCTCTCTCTCTCTCTCTCTCTCTCTCTCTCTCTCTCTCTCTCTCTCTCTCTCTCTCTCTCTCTCTCTCTCTCTCTCTCTCTCTCTCTCTCTCTCTCTCTCTCTCTCTCTCTCTCTCTCTCTCTCTCTCTCTCTCTCTCTCTCTCTCTCTCTCTCTCTCTCTCTCTCTCTCTCTCTCTCTCTCTCTCTCTCTCTCTCTCTCTCTCTCTCTCTCTCTCTCTCTCTCTCTCTCTCTCTCTCTCTCTCTCTCTCTCTCTCTCTCTCTCTCTCTCTCTCTCTCTCTCTCTCTCTCTCTCTCTCTCTCTCTCTCTCTCTCTCTCTCTCTCTCTCTCTCTCTCTCTCTCTCTCTCTCTCTCTCTCTCTCTCTCTCTCTCTCTCTCTCTCTCTCTCTCTCTCTCTCTCTCTCTCTCTCTCTCTCTCTCTCTCTCTCTCTCTCTCTCTCTCTCTCTCTCTCTCTCTCTCTCTCTCTCTCTCTCTCTCTCTCTCTCTCTCTCTCTCTCTCTCTCTCTCTCTCTCTCTCTCTCTCCCTCCCTCTCCCTCCCTCTCTCTCTCTCTCTCTCTCTCTCTCTCTCTCTCTCTCTCTCTCTCTCTCTCTCTCTCTCTCTCTCTCTCTCTCTCCCTCTCCGTCTCTCTCCCTCTCCCTCTGTCTCCCTCTCCCTCTCTCTCCCTCTCCCTCTCTCTCTCTCTCTCCTTCTCTCTCTCTCCCTCTCTCTCTCTCTCTCTCTCTCTCTCTATCTCTCTCTCTCTCTCTCTCTCTCTCTCTCTCTCTCTCTCTCTCTGACACAAGGCCCGGACACCGGAATGTTGTGAGTCCACCGACGTTCAGAAAAATTAGACCCTCTCTGGCCGCAAATTCAAGGATGTAAAGCCCGTTCATTCCCCCAATCTCAGATTGAATTACCATCTGATAACAACTACATTTTCAGGAGCGAGAAAGATCGATTCCTCAAGGGAGTCTACTTTCTGTCGGTAGCTGTAGGCAGCTTGATTCGTACTTAGATAACTGGAAAACCATATTACCCTCCCACTCCCTACCCACATGAAGTTATCTATGATAAGGAACACGATCCAAACGAACTGAAAATAATTGTCTGTCTTTGATTCATTTAATTAATTATTAATTCTAAGTTGGTAATTATTGTTAACTTGCAACAGTATCGATTAGAGCAAATATTTTTAGAAGATTACGTTGTATTACAGTATGTTTTAAAAAGAAAAACATATATATATATACATATATACATAAGTCCTCAAAGTTTTAAAATTTAATCTTACAACATTTGATACATCAAAAGCAAAGCTAAAGATCAGTTTTCATGGAATAACTTCATCCATAAGAACAGAAAATAATGTTTTAAGCTTTCGATTCGTTAATATATAAATCATGGTTTGATAAATAATAACTTGGCAACAGTATGTATTGGAAGAAAGTATTTAAGAAGATTGCATTACACTTCAGTATGTTTTAATGCCAACTTATGTTGGCTAATTTAATCTGAATAAACAATCCTCATTAAAAGGCTACCCTCCAAGACACTTTGTTAACCTGAGTAGCCTAAATAAAATTATTCACCAAACTCATTATCTCGGAGAGGTTTTTGTGTCGAGCCATTAAAGTAAATGGTCCTTAAGTATAGCCTTAACCGAGGAAAAGCACCCACTTTTTGTAGGAAAATACTTTTATTGTCATGTTTTCAAACTTTATTTTGCTACTGAACTGTACACATTTCAGTCAGAATCCATAAAGTGTCTAGTTTTAAAAATGGATTCGTCATTTATCACTTGATATACTTTAATTATTTCACATTATAAATGATAAAATATATTTAACTCCCTCCCCTTCTATTATTACTGTCATCTATTCCTAATTCTAGAAACATATTTTGTCTACTAATAGACTTAAATATGGCATTGGGTTTTTACATTGCATGTATGTGTATATGTATTTCTTTTCAATCCTACTAATTTACTCATTATCGTCTTTCGTTTTCATGGGTCGTCCTACACAGCATCTTCCATTTTTGTCTATTCCTCCAGGTTTTCTCTTCCTCTACTTGTCTTTTCTGCATAACTATTCCATCCACATCCTTCCACACTTGGTCCTCCCACCTTCCTCTGGTCTTCTTCCTCCTCCGTCTTTCTCCAGGGCTAACCTCGGCAATCTAGTATTGCCCATCCTCTTCACATGCTCCATCAACTTATCCTTCTTCATTCTATTTCCTCATGTAGTGGTATCAATTTCATTTTTCTCCGGTTATTTCGTTCTTTATTCAATTTCGTCTGATAATCCACTCTATTCCTCTTTAAAATCTTCACACAGCCTCCTCAAATATCAGTTATTTCTCAAGTATTCCTCCTCCTACACTAGTCTTTTCTGCATTACTCTTCCCTCCACATCATTTCACACTTGGTCCTCCCACCTTCCTCTGGTCTTCTTCCTCCTCCCTCTTTCTCCAAGGCTAACCTCGGCAATCTAGTGTTGTCCATCCTCTTCACTTATCACATCTGTTGTATCTTTCTTCTTTCTATTGCCTCTTGTAGTGGTATGACTTTCATCTTTCTCCGGGTATTTCGTTCCCAATTCTATTTCGTCTGCTATCCTATCTTTTTCTCTTAAAAATCTTCACACAACTTTTACCAATTTCAGTTATCCTTCCAGATTTCCTCTTCATCCACTTGCCTTTTCTACACTCCTCTTCTCTCCACATCCTTCCACACTTGGTCCTCCTACCTTCCTCTCGGACTTCCTCTTAGCCTTACCACTGCTTTATGTCTTGTAGTTAACTCTAAACAAAACATAATGTTCTATATAACAACATGTGTTTGACTAATTCAACGCATACTGACAAAGCTCCGTAAACAGCAAACTTGTTCCTTCGTGCAAGTAGTCGGCTAATTTACTTAGTTGTCGAACTTAACACAAAGGCTTAACTTAGGGTTGATGAATTATTAATAGATTTGATTATGGTTTATTAGGATTACTTACTTAGATACATGTTTCATCATAAAGCTAGTATGACATCTATTTTGATAGAGGTACTTTACGAACTATGATAAAAAATTAAACAAATAGTTCAGTACTTCTAAAATAATCAATAAATAATAATTATTTACGTTTATTTTAATTTTAAACTTAAGAAGCAATAACATTTTAGGTTAAAATACATTTACTACCAAAATATATCATTTCGAAGTAATTATATTATAAAGGAACATTTAATATTAAGTTTTTTCTCACTTTCAATCCCAGTATCTCTTTAGCACAATAAAGTTGATGATTGCTTTTACTCTACCAGAACAATAAATGTTTCACATTTACAGCTCTTGTTTACTCGATGTGGTCAAAACTTTAATCTATTTTAAGCCATATAAAACATAGAAGTCCTGTTTCTCTTGAGAGAACATTTTTAATCACCAACTGCAACCTATCCCGAACTCAATAAATCGTCCAATTATGTTTTATTGAAGAAATTATTTAATAATTCCCTTATTGAGAAAATCCTCAACCTAAATAGCTCTCTTTTTAAAATTTTATAAATCAAATAAAATACATTCTGTCTTTGAATAACCATTAACTACTCAATGATTTGTACAAACCTTGATATTTAAGTGGTATGATACTTGTTTTAAGAGATACATGTTCAAAATTCCAGGATGGCTAATGCAAATATAACGAATACTGGAACATGTAGCCTAATCATATTATGATAAATTATCATGCCCCATTATATAGGTTGGTATTCCTTTGTGACAGGCTTGTTATATAGTTGAATATAATTCATTATTCATTATCAGTAAGACGCCGATTGTCAAGATATGGGCGAATATGAGGGGCAAAAGAGTGTGATAGGTGTTTATGAATGAGTGTAGTCATTGTTACTGCTGTCATTTGTGCCTCCGAAAAAGCTATTTATTAATAGCCCAAAGCCTAGGGCAAATAGGGATCTACACCTTTACTTGGAATCCGAACCACGTGATACTGGATTGTTAATAAATTCATAGATTATTGTTAAATGAAATTATTATATAAAAATAAGTCATTTATTTTATTATTTCTGTGGTATATCATATAGTAATACATCATATGATTATTATTCTCAGACATAATACGCTGACACAACTTAATGTGTATTTTGAGGCGTATGTGAATGCTCACTTGAGTGTAGGATCAGTGAGTAAGACCTGTATAGTCGGCTTACTAACTCTGATAAAGAGAGAGAGAGAGAGAGAGAAGAGAGAATAGAGAGGGAGAGGGGTGAGGGGGAGAGGGAGAGGGAGAGAGAGGGGGGGAGGAGAGAGAGAGGGGGGGGGAGAGATAAATTTCTCTTTTGGCTTTCTGAAGATCTCACTCCTAAGGTGCTATTAATATCTTTTCTTCTTTTTTATTAAATTTGCATGCTCTGATTAGTCATTTTAAATAAGCATAAAAGGTTCTTCTAGTAATTATTTTCTGCTAAATAGTTTGTAGATATTGACAGTTATGTTCTGATGTTATGTTCGCTTTTGGAACACAATTTTTTTCCAAAATATCTAAACATTAAATTGGTAGTTTCCTTCTCTGATTCCCCAGTTAGTGAATTATACAGTTTTAAACCATCTGGACCCAACAAGTGTTTCATCTTGCCACTTGTATTTCTTTTAATGTTTTCACAGTTTCGGTTGCCACCAATCATATCTGAACCTCTTCTTTGAATGTTTCAAAATTGCTTGCAGTATCACCACTCACATCAAACACAGATGGTTTGTTGAATTCAACTGTACTTCTTTGTCAAGTTTAACATTAATTCTCTTTATACAGATTTAAATAGCCATAAATCGACTGCACCATGTTTTAAAAAGTATTTGAATAAAACCAAAGAACATATTAACAAGCCATTTTAATTGAATCTGCAGCATAACCACATACATTTCATCATTTGGTTCAAGACACTTTTGAGAAATAATCTACATTTATTATGACCAATTAATTAATACCAAGAACTTGTTGATTGTAAAAGTTTCTTTGTAGTGGAGTCTAATTTATTGCTAAACAATGTTCACGTGTCTTCAAATACTAATTGTGGTATTGAGAAATCTTTATACTTTAGACCTTTAGAACTACATCTTTAAAATCAAAGATTATTAATTAAACATTCATAAAAATTTTCACTATTAATTGTTGTATAAATGTATTAAGAAATTATAATTAGTTTAAGTATTATAAATATTAAAACCTTCTAATTATAACCCATATTAACAGTTGCCAAACCAGAATAAAAGAGGCCCACTGATCACTGGCCCTTTTAAATATATACATTTTAATCAATTAATGACGCCCACTGTACGTGAATGGGTGGGTGGGTTGATCACAACCACTGTTTTGTGGATGGGTGGGTCATCATCACAGTACATGTATGGGTAGGCGTAAAATCTGACAAACGTAAAAAAAATTTGAAAAATCTAAAAGTGTTCACAAATATAAAAAAATACAAGTTTTCAAAGTGTTAAAAAGATGTAAAAATTGTACTAACTAGCTGTAACTAAACTGGAAAAGGTAAGGCAACATAAAATAAGGAACGGTCTGATTTCCATCCTGTGTAACGTAATAGACTCAATGTCATACCACAAATTGAGTAGGAATAAATTTCCGGAAGGATGACTGAGTGGTGAGATAGCGCCTTTTATACCATGTTTGGGGGTTGGGAGGGGAGGGGAGAAGTTTCCAGTTAAATGAATATACAGGTACAAAAAAATCTAATCAAGTCAGTTTTATAATATATATAATTGCTATTTAAATAGAACCGGTTAGCAGCTTGTCCTCAATCTCAAGCGAATAAAACAGTACAATTAATAATAAATCTCAATATATGGTGGAGTAGGTGCAGGGATATCTTTCTCCTCTAGTTGATTGTGTTGGCCACCCTGATCCAATAGTAAGTATAGATGTTTTAAATTTAAAAAATACAACACTGTAAGTTCTCCATCACAGTATGCTTTTGAAAATAAACAGAACGTAAGTTTTAGTTTTCTTCTTTTAGTTTTAGTATTAAGAGTAATATTTTACTATAACAATCTGTATTAATGGATAATATAAATCAGCCACCAGTTAAATTAATTAAATTAAGGTTTTAACCTTAATATTTTATAACATAATGAAACTAAGTATAAAAGTGTATAGTCTCTGCTCATCCTTGCACATAATGATTTAAACGATACATTATAACACTGTGGAATAGAGGGACGACTAACGTAATGCATGAAATAGAATATATACCAACCTTTTTAATTATGTAAAGCAAAACATTTATATTTACCTCTTTAGATAAATACGACTGAGTTAGTCAGAAAGTCATAGCAGACAAAAGATACCAGAGGACAAATTATTATCACTTTCACCAACATTTGAATAGAGGAGCTTTGTCTGAACCACGCTAAGTAATTTGTTCTCTGGAAATAAAATAGCATGTTTATCCAATGACCAACATTCCTTTTAATTTTTATTTTATCAAATTATTTTTTCCAATCTTATTCGTGTTTCATTTATTTTTTCGGTTTTAGATATTGATATATTTATTTATTAAATAGTAATTATTCATAGCAGTTATTTACCGGTCTAGTGGCTAAGGCTTCGGACTGTGGAGTTCAGGGTGCAAGGTTCGAATCTCCGACAGTCATTATTTGCCTAACTCGTTGAACTCGGTGAGCCTAAGCTCAACTTGTTGAGTTAAGCCTAGGCTCAGCACTACAGGCTCATTAACTGGCGAGTGCATTTTTTTTTTTTTTTTTTTAAGTACCGAGAGACCGAGCTTCGCTCAGTTGTTTGCTAACTGAAGAGGAGTTTTGCATCCGTATCTCCCAGAGGATCCTGAGGATCGTTCGTTGTTACTCTACCTGGTAGGTTATTAATAAATTTAGTTTCGGAGGTCTTCCTCGTTTCCCTTTAGCCCCTTTGTGGAACTCGGCCTGCGGCCTCGGCAAGGCACTCTGCTATAGTCCCATTTGTGGATATAGGCATGTCAACTCTTGAGGAAGATCAGTCTACGGCCTCGCCAGGATTTAAGCAATATGACCATGAATTTTAGTTTTTGAGGCAGAGGAGCCTACAAACTTAGTCTTTTCTAAAAATCTGATGATATATTAGTAATTAAGAGATGAATTCCTTTAATTTGATACTCCACTTGGGTGTATTAGTTTAACATTACCCAATTTTATGGTTTTGAGCGTATTTTTTATTTGGGATGGGGAGTCAGAGCCCTTAAATGTTTTCTCTTCAAAAATATAATAGTATAATGTGATTTAGGAGATAAATACCTATAGTTTTATACCCCACTTTCTGCTATAATTTGATAATGGTACCCTATTGTTTTTTTGTTCTGCTAGAAGTCAATATGGAACCATGGGACGCCTAGGAGCTTCTGGGGCAGAAATCAGAATTTTCCCAGTGTTGAGACCAGTCCCAATCGATTTCTTGTGGTCGTAAATCCAAATAAAAAATTAAAAATCTCTGGAGCCAAATAATTTTGTCCGGAAGTGGCTTGTTTTAGATAATAAGATTAAAAAAAGTTATATAAATTTATTCATCACTCCTTTACTTTATGTAGGGATATTAAAATAATTTTATTCGTATATCCAATTGTTCAAGGACATATGAAGGGTTTCATCTTACCAGCTTATTCTTACTTTATACATTTATGCACTAATACGTATTTTAACATAACAAATTTAATCATAATATTTAATTTTTATTAAAATTAATTGATCGTGTTAATATTATATAAGTTGTATGGTAGTGAAGGTAGAAATAACAGAAGAAGATACAAATTTAATGGAATGATCTGGAAAAGGTAAATTAACTTTGTATCTAGGGAGAACAAGAACAAACAAGATCACAGTGAGAGAAGAGGTAGGAAACAGAATATGGAAGACAGGACAGATTTTTAATCTGGAAAAGAAAATACTTTTTCTCCATTCATAATATAGACTGCATACATAATACAATTGCTAAATCAAGATATATCTAATATTTGAGAATATGTAGACCTCGTTCCATGTGAACCGAAAAGAATCATTCAAGTAATTTTACGAATTGCATAATACGGCTGGAAGAATATATCTGACGAATGGAAATTATTTTAAACGTAGATTCATTGTTTAAAATAAAGAAATACGATTTCTAAATCATTTACAAAGAAATTAATGAAATCAAGCAAAACGTTTTAGACGTAAATGGAACTGTAAAAAAAACCCCTAGCAACAATACGTACGCTGATTGCAGTTTTAGGACTCTCACGCACCCTTTCATCCCTTCAATCTAGTGAATGGAATCCTGCTATTGGCCGAGGTAAATAACAATTCCAGCACAAAAAGGGTAACAACATATATTGAAGCTTACCCACACTCAATTATCCACAAAGTCGTAGTAATAATAGTATAATAAAATTTGTATATATTGCGTATATAACATTTACTTTCCAAATAATAACTTACTATTTTTTTCCTCAGGAAAGTTACTCTCAATAATATTTGCTTGTGGTACGTTTGTGGAACTATTTTTTCAAAATTCTACCAACTCTACTATTGAAATTCATAAAACATAATATTTTAGAACATTGAAAACATAATATCACTTGAGACATATTATGAATAAAACAGTATAACTTTTCTTATAAACTATCATATGGGAAACAAATAATAACTGGGTATAATTATAGTTTAATGTAATATGTAAATAAAGTCATGCACAGTCAAAAATTACATGTTTAAAAGGGAAAAAAACTATAACAAAGATAAAAATATATATTTATATAATTTACATGTTTCCATCGGTAATATTAAAAACATTTTTTATGTTTTATAAATGCTGAAACCAAGTTACCGTTTGTATATTCCAAAATAAAATAGCTATGCAATAAATGAGTATTTTACAAAACCATGTATGTGAAATAAATGTTTTATAACAATATGAACTGCAACGTATTAAATATCGCACCTGTATAGACACTAGCATTCTTGAGCATTTCATACAATTGTAGAATAATAAGGTAATAATAGTATATTTCATAACAAGAGTGGAAAGTGGGGTTTTGCATGTTCGAGACCATATGTTTGAAGTGCGAGACTTGTCGGGCATTTCAAATGGTCGAGAACATACAAAACACTTTCACTCGAGTTTAGAACGATACTTTTCACTAGACTACGGAATAAAAACAGGTGTTGTTGACTGTGGAAAATTTTCGGTTGTAAACAATGTTACTTTCGGTAGTAAACAATAGACAGCTGTTGAAAAGATGATGTTTCGCAGGTTGTAAATACATAACGAAAACAGCTGAACTCAGTATTGTAGTGAAAAAGAATTTATCTTCTATTATTTGGGTAGTGATTGTTTCATTTAATCGACTTAAAATAAGCGTTTCGTTGCATTTCACAATGCATTTGTCATATTTTAAAATAGATTAGTTTTAGTCAAAGGTGCTCTATAATTAGGAATAAATTCTTTTAAAAGAATGTTTATTTACAACATTTAACAATAGTCAAAGGAAAATTAGTTAAATAGCTATTTACGTGACATACATTTTTAATTAACACAGAATAAGCCCTAAGATTGTGAGTTAGATAAGGTTAGGTAACATTCTGATAAACACACAAAATTTTTATCAAGGGGCTTCAATGATAATTGAGAAACCAAAATTACAATACGATAAACTGACATATATTATACAATATATTTCACAAAGTTCAATCTAATAATTATGTTGGACTAGGTTCAACACAGAATGTATGTCTTTTTTTTTTTTTTTTTTAACTTTCTTCCACATGCGTTAGCATAGAGAAGGTATTGTGATTTTCCAAATAAACGTGTTTACAAGTTGGTCTAAAAAACCTTTTAGGGTCCCATGAACACAAAAAAGGGTTTTTTCGAAAAACTTTTTATGTCTGTCAGTATGTGTGTACGTGCAGATTGCTGGAGACCAAACGGATGGATGCATTTTTGTGAAATTTGGTATTAGGTGATGTAGTTGTAGTTAACCAATATCTCCAGACCACTTTTCCGTTTTTTTTCCAAATACGGCTCTATCGACTTTTTCTTTAAAATCCAGTTCTATAGAGTAGAAACAGCCCTTCAACTTTTCCTCTTTCCCAAGTTATTTAATACAGTAAAATGTAGTAAATATATCTTGAATGTATATGTACCAGCTACCACCTGAATAGTATATGGTTTTGTTAAAGTTTCGTAACATGTGTTATATACAACAACAACATTTTATATTATACTTGTATAATATTACTAGGCAATAAATTTGCCAAGGATATGAATTTATTAAGATAGTTTTGATACATCACTTTGGGGAAACGGGTCTCATTATAGGTTTATTCTATGTGTTATAACTTATAAGGGATTTGTTGTCATCTATTGGCTATTTCTCAACTATTATATCCCATACCACAATTTATTATGGTGTTTCTCTTAGCTATTATTTGAGTAATTGAAAGGTCCTTTAGACATTATGGTATACAATGAAAAGCTCTTACTACGCATTGTGGTTTGATAATAAATTTCTTACAGTTGTATTTTGCGGTATTTCAATCGTATTTCCCACCAATCAAGCATTTTAGTTTAGATCAATAATACAGTTGTTTTCCATTGAATCATTAATATTGATGACGTATGCTTTTTAGGTTCTTTATGTAGAGATACAATTCATTCATAACTACAACAAAATCAATACGCATTCTTTTTTTTTACACATAAAAACGTGTTTTTCTAACTAACAAAACTTAAGCTATAGTGAGATGTATTATGGCAAAATTGATAAAAGTATATTTCTGAGGTTTTTCAAGGAATTGCGTGATATATTTTTTGGAAAAATTTATATGACGCAACAAATATATATCTAGCCTACTCCGTATATACCGACAATAGAGTTTATCAATTTCTTCCATAATAAATGGAAACCACTACATCATCCCTCCCAAGGGTGGTGTCCTATATAGCTTGTGTGACATAGTTAGATGCAATTGTTGAGTTACTTTTAAATAGATGTATGTTTAAGAACAATATTTTGGGGAAAAGTGTATAAATTTTTAATCATTGCCAATTTTAAAATAGTTCTGATAACATTAAATTCTCATATTATTTAATAGAGAGAGCATAAAAAATGATGTTATATTTACTTACTCACTTTTAAAAGAAAAGTTTCAGATACTCACAACAAGAAAGTTTATTTGGGTTCTCAAGAAGAGATTAATGATTTCGAAAAAAAAAACAGTAAGGAAACTACAAGCCAATTTCCTCGTTCATTTAGTCTATCCAATTGTTTGTCTTCTTATAAAACCCACACTTGGGTAGGTCTGCAATCTTATTGCCAATAACAACTGCTAATAGGGGCTATTCTACGTTGAAAGTATAATACCAGTGTATAAAACATACAAACAATTCTACCAGTTTATAAAAAGTCTGATGGCGATTTAATATAAAATGAGACTGTTATTATTCACCAGTAATAATGAGGTTTATTTTGAATCAGGATGATTCTTATAGGTTCTCATCCTTAAACGTACCGCCTTTACAAAGTTGATTATTACTAGTAGAACAGGTGGGCACTTCAATTAGTTTTATAGGTTATGGAAAATCCTCTAAAGTATATGAAAGTGACTGCTATAATTTATCATGTAACTTAATGTTGGCACTAATGGCTTGGTGTTGTAATCCAGATAATTGGGACAAAATGAGTAGAAATTTGTAGGCGATAGGTTCTATGCTCGGTCCTCGGTTAATACATGGTTTGAGCTCAAAGGTTGCTCTACATCGACATGGACTCTACAAGAAAATACAGGGTGTCCATTTTGGATGGTAGTCAATGTCCGGATGTTATGTAGGGGAGAGAACTAAGTATCAGGCTTGTCAATTAGCTGAAAATTAGACCAGTACTACGTGGTTCGGATTCCATGTAAAGCTGTAGGTTCCATAGTTGTCCTGGCTATTGGGCTATAATAAATAGCTCTTTCTAAGGAATGTCAACCTTAGTTAGTTACAAGACTTCATAGGTCATCCAAACTCATACTAAAGTCATGTAGGGTGAGTGCACCAGTGAATGACCGCCCCCCAGTGATTGACAGTTTCGTATAAAAAACATTACATTAACCTTTTCTTGTTGCCTAGTCTATTTGAAGCCGTCTTAAAGGTAACTTGGGAACCTTATTGGAATCCTCCCTGTCACTGGTTCAAAAAGAAACGTCAAACATCCGTTTGTAACAAAAACAAAATTTAGTGTTACACCCAGTTCATATTTAGCTGCCCCACTATAGTGTATCGTACCAACAAGGTCAGCTGTATTTTTCATTGTACTTTTATTATTGATTGAAACTAAAATATATTATATTTAATAAACATTAAATATGTTAAGGTCTATATTTCTATTCATTTTAAGATCAAAATCCTAACCAACAATAAATAATTAAACAGTCGGTCATACACTGTTGCAACGATTTAAGTGCAATAAATTTTATTTTTCAATACCATTTTTAAACATAATACATACAGTTTCAAATTTAGGAAGTACATGAGAATACGGGCAAGACGTTTGAAGTATTCCCTACACTGAAGCCTAATAGCCTCTTTTCCTATGTAGGATTCAAGTCGAAACTTAAGCTTAAACGGTCATCCACTCGTGGTCTCATCCTACACGTTCATATTCACCTTAAAATACAAAATATTGGCTTCGGCACCTCATATCTAATGATTGTTATGATTATTAATGTGCTCAATGGTAGTCAGTGTCCGGATGTTGTAAAGGAAAGAAAACTGAGTATCAGGCTTGTCATTAGCTGAAAATTAGACCAATATCACGTGGTCGGGATTCCACGTAAAGATGTACTTCCATTACTTGCCATGGGTGTTGGGCTATTATAACAAATGTCTCTTTCTAAGCAACACTCGGCCTTACCTAGTAACAATGTCCACACTACAGTCTACAGACACATCTACAGTCATCAAACTTATTCACCATTCTTATTCGTCCATATCTCTACGATTGGCGTCTTACTAATGACAAAAATAATGGTTATAGAATTGTGATTTAACAAATATAGTTGAGTAACTAATATTGTTGTGTAATTAATATTGTTGTGTAACTATTATTGTTTTGTAACTAATATTGTTGTGTAACTAATAATATTGAGTAACTAATATTGTTGTGTAGCCATTATTGTTTTCTAACTTATATGGTTGTGTAACTAATATTGTTGTGTAATTAATATTATTGAGTAACTAATATTGTTGTATAACCATTATTGTTTTCTAACTTATATTGTTGTGTAACTATTATTGTTTTGTAATTAATATTGTTGTGTAACTAATATTATTGAGTAACTAATATTGTTGTGTAATTAATATTATTGAGTAACTAATATTGTTGTATAACCATTGTTGTTTTCTAACTTATATGGTTGTGTAACTAATATTGTTGTGTAATTAATATTATTGAGTAACTAATATTGTTGTATAACCATTATTGTTTTCTAACTTATATTGTTGTGTAACTAATATTGTTGTGTAACTATTATTGTTTTGTAATTAATATTGTTGTGTAACTAATATTATTGAGTAACTAATATTGTTGTGTAACTATTATTGTTTTCTAACTTATATTGTTGTGTAACTAATATTGTTTTGCAACTAATATTGTTTTCTAACTATTATTGTTTTGTAACTAATATTGTTGTGTAACTAATATTGTTTTGTAACTAATATTGTTGTGTAACTAACATTGTAATATAAGCCTGTTTTTGTATAATAAATGGAAAGGCCTGTTAATGTATATCAAGTATTAGTTTGCCTTTTACAATAACTGTAACAATATTTACACTTCACTGTTTATAAATATGTTAGTAACAGTTTAATTGGGCTGTATGTAAATAAGGGTTTCCTATTTCAACATTATTTTACGATATAAAGACTTTTTATATTTTGTTATTTATTTATTTTATTTTTATTTTCTAATTGAAACTATTAAAATATGTGTATAATGCACCTTCAACTGCATCAGAAATATATATAGATATAATATGTCAAAGATTTTGTAATTAAGGTTAATTAAATTCCCTGATTTTCGTTTGCAGTTGCTTAAGTAATGCACTAGAGTTTAGTGAAATCCCACTTTTATACATCAGCTCATAAAATGTTAATTATTTTAAATCAGGTTTTTAAAAGTTAAACATAATCACATTTCGTTAAAAAAACTCAATGTATTTTAATATTATGATAAGTTGAAAACCTTAAAAAAATAATCGAATTTCACATATTATAATTTTGACATACTGAGATTATCTACAAGATAATTTTGAGTATGTCAAAGTTATAATTGAGTACGTCATTTCTTTCTAATGAACAGCTAACCTTAGTTAGTAACAATGACTACACTCATTCTCATCTCATATTCACCCATATATCTACGGTCGACGTTTTAATGACCAATAATAATACACTAAATAAGTAGCCTACATAAAATAGGTTACTAATTATTTAGTAAAATATACTCACAAATATTTTCAATATGTAAGTATATTGTACAACAGATTATTCTAAAAATTATGTGTGCATTTTATAAGTTTCAGAAACATAAAGTTATCGAAATAATGGCTTTCCGATCTGTATAAATTACGCACTCTTTTTACACACGCAATGACTGGCTGGTCATTATTGCCGGTATTAATATCAACAATGATAGCCTAATCACAACGGCCTTCCATAACCTACTTTTTACCTCAAACTGTTAGTTTATCCACCCATTATTATTTGCTTGTCTTGTATCGTAATAGAATTGTTATTTTTTTACTAGGTACATCCTACTAAACAATTACCACCCAATTAGCTTTACATAATATCTTTAACTTATCCCAATATATCTTCACAATAATTTTTAAATTATATTTTGTGAATCAATACTGTACCTTAAATCACGCATGAAGAAAGTATTAAAAATGTGAAGTCTATACAGAAAGATCGGTCCTGGACAAAAACCTGCTATAGAATATGACAAGTAATTAATTATAGTAACAAAACATTTGTTCAGTATTCATGAAATTGGTGGCTTGCATATACATTTAGAACTATTGTTCAGCCTAAAAACATTACTTAACTATGTATTTAAACATGGGTTTAATATGTTTAAGCATATGTTTTTTGCATGTATAATATGTCAAATCCTATGAGATAACTAAATAATATATACTTAAATAGCTTAGTAATGCTTTTTGTTAGATTAAACTATTTTAACTAAACCTTTCTCAGTAATATAATATACCACAACAAAATGCAAAAACATTTAGTTTAAACTATTATGAACGTCCATGAACCTGTAAAATGTGATGCAACTAAAATACTATACAAGTATACAGGGGACAGATAGTATGGGTTTCAATTTAAATAACTACTGCCATCCACAGACCAAAGAGACGCATAAAGGAATGGAACTGGCTTTCAGCTGACGGTAATTTTATACCAAGCAATCGTCACGGTTGAGAACTAGTGACGGTTGGTTGTTAGTCGTTACAATAGTGGTGTTGGAATCTCTCGTTTACTATTACTAGTGTTATTGCATTTTCTCTTTTATTTGCTTAAAACTTGAGCAAGATCTTAAAATGTATATCATAATGATTTTTTTTATTTATTTCATTAAATATCTCTCTCCTTGCATTCAAATATGTCCCTTATCAATAATACTTTTTCAGAACGTTATTCTTTTCAGAAATATAATTTGTATGGTTTATTATAGTTTTTAACATTTTTTATACCTAGGTTAACTAATTGAAGTAAGTTAAGTTGATTGAAGTTAACACGCCATTATTTAACAGGAGTTTAGAACACCTAAAGTACTGAAAAACTCCTACATACTTAAACGAATTTCAAATCATGCATGAAGAGTAACTTTAATTGAAATAAAAATCTATTCACACTTTATGCGTATTATTCATTATTATTCATATTAATATTTATGATTATTATTCATTATTCATCAAGACGCCGATCGTAGAGATATGGGCGAATATGAGGGACGAATGAGTTTATTCATCATTACTAACTAAGGTCGACTCTTCCCTAGAAACACTTATCTATAGCCCAATACCGCGGGCAACTACCGCTAGTCCTACAGCTAGTGTACATGGAATCTGAACCACGAGGCGTTGGTCTGACTTTCAGCTAACTGAAAACACTCATACTTAGTTCTCTTCCCTACACAAAAGCTGAACCTTGATTACCACCCAACATGGGCTCCCAAACTTCTCTAGTAATGTATACATCGAAAGCAGTATATTGACCTGCTTGTTCCCCTGATTTATCTCCGATTAATTTTTTTTCTGTGGGGGTGCTTCAAAGATAAAATTGATCGTACTAAGCCTCAAAATTTGGCCCTAAGACAACTCGTACCTCAAGAAACTCAAGATATTCCTTGTGACTACCTTCAAAATGCAGTGGATGGCTTTTACAATCACTAGGTCACGGTCAGACAATTCAGTGGGAGGACATTTTGAACACTTTGATCACATGTAACTAATCGTTTTTTTTAACTTGTTATACTTAATGTCTTACGTATTTGAATAGTTTAAAATAAATACCGATTACATGAACCTTTTGAAGCCAGGTTTTATCTTTGTTTTCAATAAACCAAGACCTTTCAATTAATGTATGTACAACTTGACATAGGCTCTCTCGTTAAAGATCTTCTGCTGATTCCTCGTGGGCCGTCCCCCCCCCCCAAAAAAAGTGTCAACCGGTCAGTAATTGAACAGATATGTAAGTTACTGGCACCAGTAACGATGTGTGAACTTGCGGTTTACAAGTTAAAAAAAAGTTAATTATCAGACTTAATTATCACCCTGTATATAGTTTGTGTGACATCTAACCAAACGCAACCGTTAGCATTTGTTTATTGGCGGAGTCATGTTTGGTAAAGAAATGCTTAACGAATTAAAATTTCATTTTTTGCTGTTTTCAAAATAATATTGATTTAAAATTTACATGTATCTGATTTACATTTATTTTCGTCCATGCCATTATGTTGTACCAACTCTTTGCCATAATACTAAATGGTTCAATTTTTTTTTTAAGTTTATATAAATTGTTTGATTTGAGCACAAACGAACATTATATTTATATCATCAATTTGTAAGAGAACAAATCTTAAGAAAAACTGCTATAGTTAGAACTGTTGTAATATTGAAGGAGGTTTACACTGTTAATGCAAATAATGTATTCACATTTACATGAATATTCAACAATGCTGTCCTTCTCTAGTGGCTGATGGAATGTCTTGGCTGAGGACGAGGTAGCTGATTTTGAGTACTGATACTGTTACAAATTCAAACAGACGTTCCACAACCATTTACAATGTGAGAAATTGGCTCAATATTGCACAATGCTGTAACATTGCCAGTTGTAGTTTTAATTGCATATTTTTATTTGTGAAGTCTCTAAACACATAAATTTAATATTTTCTTCTTAAGTCAAAATAAGGGCAAATATGGATTTTGGTTGAGTGTAATAAGTGTAGACAAACGAGTGTAGTCATTTTTACTAACCAGGACTGACTAATCCTTCCTTAGCAAGTGTCATTAATCAATAGCCAATTGATAACTTCACAGCCGATGGTTATCAGCTGATCCCTTTGGACATTTATTATTTACTCTGATTGGGATCGAACTGAGAGCTTTTAGCTTATGAAGCTTGGTTTTAACCAACAATACTACCGACTAGTTTTTTGTATATATTTTTGCAGTGAAATCGGTTTTTCTAGCGTTACTTTCTTAGGTAACATGTTTAAAAATGTTTATTTCATTTTATATCTTGTTTACCAAAGGGAGTTTTAACAGGATTCCTACACAGTTCCTAAATTTCAAAACTTAAAACTAAGATGTATAACAAATTATTCTCCTTAGACTCGCGTGGTACAGAAAATTGAAGTATAACAGTGAGTACAATTACAGAAACATTCTTACACATATTCTTTACAGACGACATATTATGATATATTTTTCAATAACCCAAGAGCTTTGACACTTTAACTGTGTAAAACAATATTTACTATCTTTACAATATTCGTATGAAGTAATAAAAAAAATAAATAAAAAACTAAAGCTATGTGAAAAAAGGAAACTTACAGTACCAATAATAATTATAAACTATAGTTTGTATTGTTCTGTATATAGAAAATAGTTCATGAACTATGGTGTTAAAATTGTTGATTATAAGGAATTTTCTATAACTTTGGAAGGAGCTTGTAATATTTATACTAATTTATATACTTTTTGTTTAGATTATATTTTTAAATATACTGTAATATTTTTTTCTAAAAGTAGTTGAACAAAATAAGTAATTTTTCATTAAAATTGAAAATTGCTTAAAGTAAAAAAACTCAATTTACTTCTAATTCCTAGTTTCTTGACCAACATAATATATGTTGATATAGATAAAATGTATTCACCCTCACATACAGTGTTGTTGCCCACCCACCCATCCATACACGTACAGTGGCGTTGACCCAACCACCCTTACAATATATTGTTATTGACCCAACCACCCACCCGTACACGTACAGTGGCATTGGCCCACGCACCTACCCTATAGGCTACAATACAGTAGTATTGATCCACCCTTACAATACAGTATCGACCCATAAATTCACGTACAGAGGTATTGTAAATTATTAATTATAAAATAATTAATAGTAAATACTGCAAAGAGAAACACTAAAGATTCATACTTTCAACAACAGTATGGAATAATACTTAATACTTAAATAATAATACTTAATATTATTATTATTAAATAATAATAATAATACTTAAATCTATGTTACCTTTTTAGATTAGGTTAGGTTGCGTTGAGTTTGGTTAAGGTCAAGTTAGGTTGGGTTAGGTTAGGTTAGGTTAGGTAAGGATAAGTCAGATTATGACATCCGAGAGAACAGACATGCAATATTTATGCATTGCTATGAACCACTTTACAAATTATTTTCAGTGTTGTTGCTGTCGAAAATTCCCAACATTACTTTCCGATATTACTTGTACCTGAGTTAGCATAAAATGTGTTTTATAAAAAAAAAATAGTTTTTATTTATTGGGATAGTAACTTAAAATGAATAACATTTGTAAAATATGTCCTATAAGGCCTTAAGACTTTATATTCGAAATACAGGCTATGAATATAAATATGATGTTGAGACATTATTTACTATTTGAATGACACAATGAAATTGTTTCCTATTGTATTTTTTAAAAGCATAACATAATTTGTAACTATACAGTATAAGAAAGTAAAATTACTACGGAGGCCTTGATATACAAATTAAATTAAATTTAATAGTGGAGGGCATTGTATAAAAGTAAAATTACTAGTAAATACCCTCCCACCACCTATACACGTGCAGTGGTAAAGGCCCTCCCACCCACCTATGCACGTGCAGTGGTAAAGGCCCTCCCACCCACCTATACACGTGTGGTGGTAAAGGCCCTCCCACCCACCCATTCTCAATCAGTGGTAAAGGCCCTCCCACTCACCTATACACGTGCAGTGGTAAAGGCCCTCCCACGCACCCATTCGCAAGCAGTGGTAAATGCCATACAAGAGTAGTGGTAAAGGCCTTCCCACTCACCAATACACGTGCAGATAAAAATAAGAATGAAGATCAACCTTCAATACTTGTCCACTGTAGTCTCTTTAGCCATTTTAACATCCCGTTTTCACCTTACTAGGCTACTAACTTATTTGAGCTCTGGAATCTTACCTCTCAATTATTGATTATAACAACCACCTGGAAACCTTCTCTTGAAGACTTTTTTCATCTGTGAGAAGAAATATGTAATGTAATTGAACTTTTTGGTATTTAACAAATTACTTTTTTTATTAATAAACTTAACTACATAATGTGTACAGGTGTCATTTAAATGAGACATATAATTAAAAAATTATTGTTGTATTTTAATATTTGCTGTATAATAAATCACTTATGAGATCCACATTGCGTATAAAGTGAGTGCAAAACCATACAAACTTAACAAAAGCAAACCTAACCTAACCGAAACTAATTTTAACTAACCTTACATAAGCTAACCTAATACAACCGTACATAACACAACCTAACCTAGCCTAGCCTGGTCAAACCCAACCTAACCGAATATAACCTAACCCAATCTAAGTTAACCAAAACGTAGGGTTTAATACCTTGATTTTGTAAAAAGTTTCTTCAAAATTATGATTTTAAAAATCTCAGCAATAGTCTAGAATCTGCAATACCAGAAGTATAGATAACTTATAAAAGAAGACAAAACTGTTTCAACACTCTCCTACCCACCTAACCTAGCTTTACCTGACATAGTCTGACCTAACATAACCCAACCTAACCTAGCCTATCTTGACCAAACCTAAATTATAACCTAACCTAACCCATCTAACTTAACCAAAACCTCCTTAGGGCTTTCTAACCTAACTTTATAAAAAGTTACATAAAAATAATAATTAAAATGTAATTTTAAATTTATAATTTCTTCAATAGTCTTAAAATTTACAATATCATGAGTATAGAAAAAATATAAAATAAGATAAAACTGTTTAAAAACTCTCCTAACCTAACCAAACTTAAACCAACCTATCCTAGCTTAACCTGAACAAACCTAAGCAAAATTAACCCAACCTTACCTAACCTAATCATAATTTTGTAAAATGTTACTTAAAAATATTAATTAAAATGTAATTTTAAAAATTAAAAAATCATCTATATTTTTTAAATTAACAATACCAGGAGTAGAGAGAACTTATAAAAGAAGACAAAGCTGTTTCAGGAGGATTTGTTTAAGCTGTGACTGAATAAAAACCTGACAAAATATGCTGAGGATATGACATTATATCCTCATACACAAAAGAGCTGACTTAGGGTCAATGGAAGTGAGGCATATGTTTTTTTTCAAATGTCTCATCATTGTTTATACCTTTGTATCATTCCTTTACGAAATGTCTACTCGTTTTAAATAATTAAAATAATAAACATACCTATGTATATGTAAACAATCTCCTGATAATTTAAATAAAATGTATGATTATTTATAGAATAAATCATATGTACCATATTTAATTAGTATTACTTAATAGTGTAATCAAACTATTTATTTCAGTCACTCATCGACATTCTAAATTAATTTCTAAAATATGTTTACTATAATACAACTAAAAATTAATTTACAATAATTTTCCAACGACCAATTTAATGGAAAATATTTTACACTAATGAAAAGCCAGTACAGTGTTCAAGTGATTTACCAGTGTAAAATAAAACCTAAATTTTAATTTATTTTGACTTCAACAATGAACTTTGAAGAAGATTCTCTCCCTCTTCATCCAGCAATGGAGATAGAAGCCAGACATTTTTATTGAGTAAACAGTTTTTGTATAAAATAAAATAATAAAAGTGTTTTAACATCTAGAAAAAAGTAAATACTTTTCATATCAGCGATAAGACCAATTCATTAAACCAATTTAAGCCTACACACACTACAATCCTTCATCAAATATTTCCCATTTCTATTAATTTTATATAACTATTATCAAGAATACTTTTTACCTAAAGTACCCTATCTAATCTACAAA
Organism: Stictocephala bisonia; assembly: GCA_035578905.1. Taxonomy (NCBI): domain Eukaryota; kingdom Metazoa; phylum Arthropoda; class Insecta; order Hemiptera; family Membracidae; genus Stictocephala; species Stictocephala bisonia. Next base: position 53,623 of record JAQJVL010002126.1, read on the forward strand.
AATAAACCAAGACCAGCACGAAATCCTATGCTCTATATTTATGAAATTCTATATTTTTCTACATCTAGCTAAAATTTATGAATGCATATATATTTTAAATTTGTTTTCTCATACTAAAAAGTAACATTTGTCTCGTAGATAACAACTATAAATATTCTTTGCCAATAAATCATGTTGTACCTAATTTTCTGAGTTAGTTATTTTAATTAGTGTAAGTAGAAATCATCTAGAAGATAAAGAAATTAAATTTACTTTTAGGCCTAATTGAAAAGGTAAAAACAAAGTAAAAGTAATTCATTATTGTATATTCTCTTTACTTCGTTTAATATTTATATATTTTGTAAATTATAAATTATTTATATTAGTTATATTAAATGATGCCTCTACAATGTTAAGAATATTGTAAGTACATAACCTAATGAAAGAATTGTAATTTAACAGTTTGTTCAACAAAGTAATTTTAAATGATTTTTGTAAAATTTAGTAAGGAGTTGTTTTATTTTAAAATACCGTAATACTTACATAAATGAAAATACGTTTTGATTAAAATATAATACAATGCTAACAATTTTCATGAATTTTTAGTTTGTTTATGCAACGAAAAACTGCAGATAAATTAAATGTTTCTTTGTAAACAGTACAGAACGCCCATTGACAGACGTGTTAGAACGGAAGAGTCATTTCTTGCATGTAACTTAGAGCCAACGCTTTTGTACGACTCTGAACCATGTATGGCAGAGAGCCAAAGTACGTGGAAAATCACCCGAAAATCAAACGTGGGCTGGAGAGGACCAGTAAGGTTCACAGAATGACACTTTTAAATGTTATAACATTCATTTACACTTGTTACTTTCTCCCATATATGATAGCAAAGAGAAAGTATTGTGATAATTCAAAAAAAAACTGTTTACAAGTTGGTCTAAAAATCAGTTTCAGGGTCCTCTGAAGCCAAAAAGTTTTTTTTTTTTAACAAATTTTTTTTGTCTATCCGTAAGTGTGTCTGTCTATGTGTATGTGCAGTTCGCTGGAGAACAAATGGATGGATAAATTTTTATGACATTTATTATGTATGTGTATTTAGCCAATATCTCCAGACAATTTTTCACTTTTTTGAATTTTAGTTTTTTTATTGTTATGGGAACAAACGTACAAAAATGGGATGTTCCAAAAAACTACTCTAACGATTTTGATTAAATTTTCAAGAAAGGTGTAAATTAAAATTTAAAATATTTTTTTTTGTTTTAGTAAAAACCACATAGTCTCTAACTTGATTAGTTTTGTAGTCATAGCAATAAAACATATTTGGGAATTAAACTGGTAATTTTCAAAGTTTTTATTTTTTAGTGTTTAATATGGGTACAAGTTTGTGCCAATTCTTTGGAACCATTAATTTTTTATTAAAAAGATATAAAGTTGACTTTTCAGTAAAATATTGTGCTATTCGTATTTCATAGCTCACCCTATCCTTTTTTAAATACTGCATGAGATTAAAAATACTGAAAAATCGTAAGAATTACAAAATTAATTTTGTTTCTGATAATAACCAACTTTTATGAATGCAGCTGTGAACATTTCCTGATTGTAGCACAGTAGTTTATACATTTTTAAGCTCTGTGCGAAATAAATAATTTTGCAAACTTTAATTAATAGTAAGGATAACGCTGTGAGAGATTTATTAAACAGAAACACTAATGATAGTTAAATTCTAACTTTCTAAGCTACTAAACCTTGTTTATCCTAAGATAAGGGACGCCGACACAACTTTTGTTCGTATTGTAAGGCGAATATGAGTTTAAGTTGAATGTGGGTTAACTATGTAGTCTTGTTACTATCTGAGTTTGACTTATGCTCAGAAACAGACACTCGCTAATGGCCCCATAGCCAGGGCATCTAAAGGGACCTGTAACCTATTGTTGGCTGTGAACCACGTACTATTGGCCTGATTTTTAACTAATTTATAAGCCTGATACTCAATTTCCTTCCCTACACAACATCCGGACCCTGATTACCACCCAACATGGACACCCCAGAACTTTAGTGTCCACTTCGATGGCAATCATTGACCGCATGCCATGTCAGAATAAGAGGACCAGCATAGGACCTATATTCTACAATCTACACAACAGGTTGTCCCCAAGTAGTTGGGTTACAGCACTGTGCCACCAGTGCCGACATGCACTTGAGCTAGGGACATGGGTTAGTGACTAAATTCACGATTTACTCAAGCAATAACTTATTGGTAAATTATTACATACTTTACCCAACCAGTTCCTTGAGACTGTTGCTGTAATTCTATTAAAAGAATTAAACTGAAATTAATAATAGGTTTTTTTTCTTATGGGAGTACGTTTATAATATTATTATTTAACGATAATAAAACTTTAGAATGATATAACTAAAAACTACAACTTAAAAGAGGGGTAATATATGATTACTAAGGTAGTTGATTTTTTAAAATTGTATTAAATTTACTTATACCAAGTTCACCATTTGATAAAGACAACTTACCTATTGCTTAATTAATTAGTTATTCATATCACATTATAAATGTCTCGGATAGCTCAATCATGACTGATTAGCGATAGTTAGATAAGTGTCAGTATGAACCTAATTTAATCTAATTAACAAAGAAGTATTTATTTCTATTAAATACAACAACAAAAAATGTTGAGTTTTCCATTAAAGCTTTCGGTAAGACTGAATACTTTTCAGGATTTTTTTTGTATAGTTAGGATGTTTATAGTAGTTATTAGGCTATTTTAGAGCAACTATAGTAGGCCTTTTTTGCAATCTGTAGTTACATTCGACTTTAATTTTATTAATAAACGATAAATATTCTAAAATGAAGATTTCAAATGTTACCTAACTCCTCAAACAATTTAAATGTTTAATTTTAATATTGATGCACAGTGGTATTGATCCACTAGTCCACCCATACACGCACAGTGGTATTGACCTACCCGTCTACCTATACACGTACAGTGGTATTGACCCACCCGTCTACTCATGCACGTACAGTGGTATTGACCCACCCACCAACCCATACACGCACAGTGGTATTGATCCATCCGCCCACCCATACACGCACAGTGGTATTGATCCATCCGCCCACTCATACACGCACAGTGGTATTGACCCACCCGTCTACCCATGCACGTACAGTGGTATTGACCCACCTGTCTACTCATGCACGTACAGTGATATTGAAGGTACTGTAATATAATATAGGTTTATAAGTGTATATTATATTTTTATGAGAAAACTAACCGTTCCAAAAAATATACGACTTGATAGTTTGTAATAACTGCTAATTTTTAATTCTACTTTTAGTTGTCTCTTTTCAATAGTCCTTGTTCATAATACTAACAAATTTAAAAAAAGTTTCAAAAGAAATGCTAGTGCGTTATTTATTAAGCTTTATTTGTCAAGAAAGTGTTTAATATGAACATGTTCCTTCCCTTTTAAGACATGTGTTCCGTTGTTGTTTGACATTACAATGTCATTTAATAAGAAGTGATATTAAAACATATTTTCGCGTTATAATGGCACATCTTTTTGCAGACTATTACGTTTCAAACTATTGTCATTGCTTCAATAAAAAATCTTTTTCTAAACAGGTAAATTCTCCAATAATTACTAGATATGCACTACACGTTAGAGGGGCTGTAATTGGTGATAGTGATAACCATTTTTAATACAGTGAAGATTTTGCAGTATTGAGATATAATTTAAATTATGTGATAATGTATTATAATATAAAATAAACATTATAAATATAAAATATAAATTTGATTTACTGACTGATAATAGCTGCATTGTAATTACAAGGCGTAAATCGTAAAAACCTAGAAAACATAATTTATATGTTGTAAATGCGTAGTAACATAGGTTTTTAAGTTTCTTTTCTGAAATAAGATAATTGGAGACATTTCCATTCCGAATAATCAAAGCCTTTGTTACAACTCACAATACCGATGAAATAGCTTAAAAAGCTATTTTTTTTTTTTTTTTTTTTTTTTTTTTTTTTTTTTGACACTCTAAGGTTGTACAGTTACTTACAAACAAATTAAAATTACTAGAATGAGGTAACACGAGCAAAAAGGTTGGCACGCGAGGCACGTAAAGGTGTTCCCTATATTATAAATGAAATAGAAGATCAAGAATAAAAATGCTTAAAACAGTAATAGCCCTGATGATGTATTGGAGTTGAGAAAGAATGTGGGTCCACCGTATCAGGAACAAACAAACAATGTAACCGTTGGTAGGTATTTGCCTGAGGGCCAATTTCAAGAAACCACAGTCCCCAGGCGTTTGTTAGTTACATTTACTTTTAAATTTTTTTAATTTAAGTTAACACTCCCTTTATTTATTCAAATTATTAAATTTTCAATAAAAACCAATAAATTTAATTTCAACTAGTCCTTTCGCCAGTAAAGCTGGCATCATCAGGAAACACAACTTTATTTATTTTTAAACAAACAAGACTTTTTGAAAAACAAAAAACACCCTTTATTTGTTTGTTTGTTTTTTTTTTTTTTTGTAAAAATATTAAATAAATAATGTGTTTATTTATATTGCCAAATAATTGTGTGAATTGTAACAACTAGTAAACTGATTGGTTACAAATATTGACCAAAAAATTAAATGTCATACAAACAATTGAGTTAAATTAAATCCTTATAATGATCAAAGTATTTTATGGCAAAGCAATAGCTCTTTCCGTTCCATCAATATAATTTAATTTGATTCAGTTTTACTTCCAATCTTTCAGAAGTGCCAATCAAAGTTTTCAGTCTCAGATAAGTTTGTGAGTTAGTTCTATACATCCCTACATTCAGAAAAATTGTTGAAAAACTACTTGCAATGATTATTTCTCAAAATATTGTATACATTATATACAATTGACAGATTAAAAATTGTATACAGGGTGTCACAAAAAAAGGTGTCCTGGTTCCTAATTTTAGGTTTCTGCACCCAATTTAGAGCACAAAATGGAGAATAACATGTTTTTAAACTTCACACCATTCTGTTCAAATCTGTCTTTTTATGTTTTTTTATAAAAACATAAATAATTCAAGAATGGTTGGACCGACGACTTAGAAATCATGCAAGCTTCATTACATAAAGATTAAAAAAAAATCAGAAAAACAACGATTGAGTTATCTGTAACCGTTATGAAATGGTAGTAATTTAACATGTTTAAATTATTTTTCGGTTTACAAGATATTTGGAGTTAACATTTTTAAATTATCAACAGTTCGAAACTGATTGAAATAACTGAATATTTATTTTGTTTCCGTTTGGTAATTAGACCTTTTCCGTTATTTCGCTACGACTACTACTTTTTATCGCTATAAAGGTTCGGTTAGGTGAGATTAGAATAGATTAGGTTTGGTGGCTACTAAAGTTGATCACAAACTGGTAAATCCAATGATTGATTGTTGAAAAAAAGTAGAAATATATATTCGTAATTTATGTTTATTTGTGATAAATGTTATATTACATATGATTGGTATCGTTGTAATAAAACAAATATGCATAGACAGTGATCATATGAAACAAAACAAACAGCTGACTTGTCAACACATTCTAAATCAGCTGTTAAAACAAAGAAAAAGTATAAATATAAATAAATGTATATTCGTAATCTATGTGTGTTCATGAATATTTTCATATGACATATGATTTGTACTGTTGTAAAATAAAACTTTTATTAAAAAAATATGAACGTCCTGATATCAGGACGTTAGTTTAGTACAGCAAGGGTTAATAGTGAGCTAGTACAGTTTATTGAATCTACAAGTGTACCGCAATTAACCTCAGCTCAAGGTAATAATGATTTTCTTCAAAGCCATTTACCAGATCTTATCACGTAACATTATGTTATACTCCCCTCAACCCCCCTTAGCTGACCCGGCAGTGTTACAAAGCTCCAAGCTCACACTCTAACTACCTTGACCTAATGACCCGCTTGGTCGTTGATGACATCAATTGTTTACATCAAATTACATTTTAGATGAAGCGAGCAAAGTAAGCGTTGGCAAAAATATAACGTTATTAAATTAACTTTTATTCTCTGATGAACTAGTTTACTACCAACTTCCATTGCTTACGTGTTTCAGTCGGTCTGTCCAACATTAAAAAACTGGGCGACGTATTTCAGATCAAGTGATCCATCTTCAGGTCTTAGGTTTCGCCTCTATTAAGGTTGTTAAATAATCGCAACACTTAAACACTAAAATGTTATCTTACACTATTCCTATTTACTAAAGACGTACATAAACACATCAGTACGTGCCAGATTTTCTTTTTTCACTTTAATACAATTGTGACTTGTGAGAACGTTGGTGCTTAAGTGTTATGTATATTTAATAAACTTAATAAATGCGAAACAGAAATCCTGAATGTCGATCACTCGATCTGAAAAGCAACGTTGTCCAGTTCTTCCCTGTTTGACAGATCGACTGAAATACGAAATAGTTGATCATCTGTACGGGGCTAAACTTACTGATTTTTTTTACAACTGCCATTATTCTTAAAATAAACAAGTGAATATTAACTAAGATTCAACTCTATCTTACCAAACGTCCTTCAAGTATTGTGTCTTAATTAAAACAAGTATACTTTTAAAAAAAGACACTATAAAAAGTAAAAAACTATTCTACAGTGAAATGTAAATTCATAAGCTAAATCTATGATACAATTTCTACTATCTGGTTACTATTACAAAGATTATTATTATGTTGTTGTAATATTTTTTGTTGCCTTTTTATGAGACCGTGTATTTAAAGGACAACATAACCATTGTTATTTTTACTTTAGAACAAACTGTTATAAAACAATTGCAACGAAAAGATTAACTTTAAAAAATGTCATGTTTTGTAAATATAAGTTCTATTTTAATCGAACGTTTAATACATTATTATTGTTATTATTATTATTTATTAAGAAGCAACTCGTAGAGATATGGGTGAATATGAGGGGCGTATGAGAGTGATGAGTGTAGATGACCGACTGTAGTCATTACTACTAAGTTTGACTGTTCCTCATGGGCATCTAAGGAACTTACAGCTTTACGTAGAATCCAAACCACGTTGTTTGTCTAATTTTCAGTTCCTCTAGCTTCAGATTCACATCAGACATCTCTGGTAGTAGCCACGTCAATGGAAACCACTAAGTGGACGTCGTATCGGTATGAAGAGGACCAAGAATAGAACCTATCGCCTATAATCTCCACTAAACCTTTTTCTCACGTAGCTGGGTTACAGAACTGGGCCACTAGCGCCTACAATTGAAAATTGTTATTTCTATGTACGTCACGGTTCGTACACATTTTGATACGCATTGATATCTGGAAAAATATTCTGCAGGCCCATGTGGTTCCTCAAGTTTACACAAATAAATATATAATAATTACAATGCCTACAAAAAAAGTACTAACGTTGTTAATTTATAAGATCAAAATAAGTAGTTTGGTGTTGAAAAAAATAACTTCTTGTTTTCGAAGTTTTTAACAGTTAGAACGCAGGCCTAATGGGTTAAAAAATAAACATTATGATTTGCCTTCACCTAAATATTAAAATTAGTTACAAAAATATGATATTCAAAATTATAATTTACCACAATAGCATTATTAACAAGTACAAAATTGACAAAATATCCTTACTACAAAGACCATAAGACGAAGATAAGGTATGCTAACTTCTCTAGGCCTGAGGTCCATTAAATTCCTCACTTTACCGAGGCAATTCCTCAACGTTCAAGAGGAAACCTTTCTATCCCATATATTTTAGTCAAATGCCCTGAAATGTCAAACTTACAGGAAAAGGAGAAACAAGAGAAAATATAATTATATATTACCAAGCCTAAAAATTATTTAGAATTAAATGGTAGATGAATAACTTATTAAAGAAAAAACTTTTGAATTTAAAACGTAAATCTTAGTGAGTATTTTTTTGAAATTATAAGTCACGTAACAAATTATAGAAATACCGCTTAGAATGTGACCTAATGAAAACACCGTTGCAATATAAATGCAATGAATTGTGGAAGTAGCATAAATAACTACTTTTCCCCTACTTTGTAATTCCATTTAATAATTGTCATGGCAACTAAGCGTACTGGCAGCACAGTATTAAGCCCCACCCACTACGTCATTAGCAACAATCACTGTTTGATTGTTTGATCATCACTAATGGACGAAGTGTAAAACTGTTAATCTCAATAATTATTTAGTATTCAAATACAAGTTAATAATATCAATAACAATTTAATAATGTTGAAAACTTGAATGCGGAATTTAGTCACATTCATAATGTACGGCAGTGGAGTGGTGGAATGATTCCCCTCCACTGATGTAATCCCTACAGTGCTAAATATAACACATGGGTCAATTTAGTCACATTCATAATGTACGGCAGTGGAGTGGTGGAATGATTACCCTCCACTGATGTAATCCCTACAGTGCTAAATATAACACGAGGGTCAATTTAGTCACATTCATAATGTACGGCAGTGGAGTGGTGGAATGATTCCCCTCCACTGATGTAATCCCTACAGTGCTAAATATAACACGTGGGTCAATTTAGTCACATTCATAATGTACGGCAGTGGAGTGGTGGAATGATTCCTCTTCACTGATGTAATCCCTACAGTGCTAAAAATAACACGAGGGTCAATTTAGTCACATTCATAATGTACGACAGTGGAGTGGTGGAATGATTCCTCTCCACTGATGTAATCCCTACATTCACATTCATAATGTACGACAGTGGAGTGGTGGAATGATTCCTCAATTTAGTCACATTCATAATGTACGACAGTGGAGTGGTGGAATGATTACCCTCCACTGATGTAATCCCTACAGAGCTAAATATAACACGCGGGTCAAATTTAGTCACACTTCATAATGTACGACAGTGGAGTGGTGGATCGATTCCATCTCCACTGATGTAACTCCCCTACAGTGCTAAATATAACACGCGGGTCAATCTTAGCTCCCACCATTCAATATGTAACGACCGTGGAGTGGTGGACATGATTCCTCTCCCAATGAAGTAAATCCCTACGTGCTAAATATAACACCGCGGGTTCAATTTAGTCACACTCTCATAATGTACGACAGTGGAGTGGTGGAATGATTACCCTCCACTGATGTAATCCCTACAGAGCCTAAATATAACACGCGGGTCAATTTAGTACACTTTCAATAATGTACGACAGTGGAGTGGTGGATCGTATTCCTACTCCACTGATGCTAATCCCTACAGAGCTAAATTTAACACGCAGGTCCAATTTAGTCACATTCATAATGTACGGCAGTGGAGTGGTGGAACGATTCCTCTCCACTGATGTAATCCCTACAGTGCTAAATATAACACGCAGGTCAATTTAGTCACATTCATAATGTACGACAGTGGAGTGGTGGAATGATTCCTCTCCACTGATGTAATCCCTACAGTGCTAAATATAACACGCGGGTCAATTTAGTCACATTCATAATGTACGACAGTGGAGTGGTGGAACGATTCCTCTCCACTGATGTAATCCCTACAGTGCTAAATATAACACGCGGGTCAATTTAGTCACATTCATAATGTACGACAGTGGAGTGGTGGAACGATTCCTCTCCACTGATGTAATCCCTACAGAGCTAAATATAACACGCGGGTCAATTTAGTCACATTCATAATGTACGACAGTGGAGTGGTGGAATGATTCCTCTCCACTGATGTAATCCCTACAGTGCTAAATATAACACGTGGGTCAATTTTTAAATATAAACTTTTTAAGCAAGTGACTTTTAAATTTAATATTTGATAAAACCAAATTTTGAGACAGGAATTATCAACTAAGAGTAAAGTGTTAATACCAATGCGATGAATTGAATATTCAGGACGACTAAAACTCCGCCCTAACAAACAGCCCGCATGTCGAATTACATTACATACACCCGTGTTATCCGAGTGGGGAGGGGGTAGTCGCTGAAACATTTCCACTAAAGCCACGCATAGTAATAGACCAACGTTTTATCTTGTACAATGTACTCAGACCGGGCTGTCAGTTGTTTCTGAAACACGATTTAAAGTTACACTAGTAATACGTTATGTATTGTCCCAATTCTAAATTGTTTACTACATTACTACATTTACAGTCCTATTAAAAACTGTAAATACATGTTTTCCAATGTTCGTGAAAATATTACTAGTGGAAATCTTATCATACTGACCAATTTATGAGAAAAAACTAATCGTATATTGTAATAGCAATAAAAAGAAGATTATATGCGAAATGTTCTATGCTCGGTCCTCTTAATACCCACATGGTTCCGCTTGATGGTTGCCATCAACGTGAACACTACAAGATAGGTCTGGGGTGTCCGTGTTGGGTGGTAGTTAGAATCCAGATGTTGTGATTCGGATTCCACGTTAAGCTGTAGGTCCCTTAGTGGTCCTTTCTAAGCTAAGTTGAACTCCGTTAGTAACAAAGCTACACATGTCACCAAAAATGTGTCGTGTGTTTTGCTGGCGTGGTGGCTCAGTGTCTAAGGCTTGGGACTGCAGAGGGTAATTTCCAAGGTTCGAATCCCCATTTCCCACGGTCGGTACTTCACTCGTTGAATGAAGTTGACGCCCAGGCCTGTAGGCCATGTGAACTGGTGAGTGAAATTTTTAATGAAAAAAAAGAAAATAACACCCATATTAAGCTCTAACCAATAATTCATATTTCCCTTGAAATACCACATCTTTTACCTGAATAATAATCAGGGTAATAATAAAAATACCACAGTTATAAATCCAAATATCTCAAAATATTGCTACACTTCCATAAATTTTAAATGAAAGTAACTTTTTTTATTATTAAATGTATATTCATTTTTAGAATATATTATTGCCTTCGTACAGTGCATTATTATCAAAAGTTTTTCTCTCATATTTATCATTTCCATTTATTAATAAATTAATATTAATCTCATATTTTATTATAATTACAAGTAAAAAATATGTAAGCCTGCAAGTATTCGAATTTACACTGTGATTTTTTTAAGAATTCAAATATTTTTTACAAAAATATAATGTCATTATTAAGTAAAATTTATGCTTGCTGAAAAAAATAAATAAAATTAACTAAAACATTAAACACTCACTGCTCTGCTGGTGGTCTCTATTTTAATTAAAATTCTCTTTACTTTTTCCACAACACTAGTTACCATTCGATATTGTTCACCAAACAGTGAATATAGAATATCTATTAGATCTGGTAATAAAGGAATAATATTTAACACCAAATTATTTTAAAATTAAATATCATCTTAAATTGAAGTTGTATTTTATCAATAAATGCGGAAGAAATTAATCAGTAAATAAGGAAAAACCGTGTGCGTTCATTGAATAATCAGGACGTAAAAAAACAAAAAACATAGTCATAGAATAAAATATTTTATTTGAAAGTTAAATTTTATGCATCACCCAATAAAATCCATCAAGAAAGTTCTTCCGATCACATTATGTAATCAGCACATCCTGTACGTCCTATCCTAAACAGCATCCATGAAAAAAATAAGCACCCATACACGTACGGTGGTGGTGACACACCCATCCACCTATTCACGTATGGTGGTTTTGACCCACCCACCCACTCATACACTTACGGTGGTGTTGACCAACCCACCCATACACGTACAGTGGTAGTGACCCACACATACACGTACGATGGTGTTGACCCACCCACCCACCCATACACGTACGGTGGTAATACACCTCATGCTTTAAATTTGGTCCATTAACGACTTTAAGTTTATCATCATCCGTATTATTAAAAAAGTAGACAAACCTATTTTGCTTCAATGTACCGCTATTCTATATATACACGGTGGAGTAAAAATATGGAAACGATTTCACAACTGTTCTATGACTTCACTGGTGAAAGTTAAACCTCGTACATCATCATGGTTACAAAGAGCACACTTTTTTACGCCATTTGCGATATTTCATTTTTTCAGAGGGACGGTCCATGTGAAGTTGAACGAACGAAGTTTAAAATGAGAGTAAATTTTTATTCTGTTCCTTAAATCAATAATAGACATGCACTTTATCGATATAAACAATTGTTGTATCGACTATACCAAGTATTTACGTAGAGTACTACAACATTCGATTTAAAAACCTAATCAAAATCAAAATTATAAGTTCCGATTATGATTGGATCAACGTTATAAATAAAACAATTTACAAATATAATAAAATATTTCTTTCCGTCCAATAATTGTTTCTTGAAAAAGCTAAATATTAAAGGAAGGTTTAAAACATAAGGTAACAATAAACTACATCGTCATTGATGTCGATTTCATGAAATTCGATGAGAGAAACTGTCTTGGTTTCAAATAGCCAATCAACCTGACATTTCTGATGATTCCTACATCTCTTCTCAGCGAATTGCCATTTAAAACGTCTCTGATGTTGTAACAAAGAACTTCGTTGAACACGACCCGATTACTTGTCCCGTTTTTATTAATTTACTTTCTAAAATTCATTAAATGCCATTCAGTATATAGTATTTTATATTGTTTATTTTAGGTCATATTATAACGCCTCAAAAAATTGCTGAGCAATCATTTGAATCTTGATTTTATTATTTTTTTTACTATACGGTATTTTTACTACTGGTATTAAATATTTTATATTTTTCATTTGTTATTTAGGTAGATTATTATTACGTATGCAAGAGTATATTTATTAGATAAAGCATATATAAAATTTAGACCAACTCAAAAATCGCCAATTTTGAGTATAATTATCGATAAAGTAACTCATTAACAAATTCACCAATTTTTCAGACATTTATTTTATATTATTTAAAAAATGTATTGTATGAAACATCAAACAAATTTCTAAATACGAACGAACACAGTAACAAAAATAAATGTGTGTAAGGTAAATTCTAGCCAACAATTTCCCAGTGGATCATCCCTTGAAAGACTCCTCGGGTTTGCTTAGAAGGTAGAAACCTTGTGTTTACATGTTCTCTTATGAAACAAAAATCAAGATGCTGATTTTGTATATTTCGACAGATCTCCAGTCCCATCCAACAGGCGCATGCACCTTAAATTTAGATAGATTTAGGTTTAATAACTTTTGTCATACTGAATACGTTATTCATATTTAGGTTTAATAACTTTTGTCATACTGAATACGTTATTCATATTTAGGTTTAATAACTTTTGTCATACTGAATACGTTATTCATATTTAGGTTTAATACCTTTTGTCATACTAATACGTTATTTATAATTAGGTTTAATAACTTTTGCCATACTGAATACGTTATTCATATTTAGGTTTAATAACTTTTGTCATACTAATACGTTATTCATATTTAGGTTTAATAACTTTTGTCATACTAAATACGTTATTCATATTTAGGTTTATTAACTTTTATCATACTAATACGTTATTCATATTTAGGTTTAATAACTTTTGTCATACTGAATACGTTATTCATATTTAGGTTTAATAACTTTTGTCATACTAAATACGTTATTCATATTTAGGTTGAATAACTTTTGTCATACTGAATACGTTATTCATATTTAGGTTGAATAACTTTTGTCATACTGAATACGTTATTCATATTTAGGTTTAATAACTTTTTTCATACTAATACGTTATTCATATTTAGGTTTAATAACTTTTGTCATACTGAATACGTTATTCATATTTGGGTTTAATACCTTTTGTCATACTAATACGTTATTTATATTTAGGTTTAATAACTTTTGCCATACTGAATACGTTATTCATATTTAGGTTTAATAACTTTTATCATACTAATACGTTATTCATATTTAGGTTGAATAACTTTTGTCATACTGAATACGTTATTCATATTTAGGTTTAATAACTTTTGTCATACTGAATACGTTATTCATATTTAGGTTTAATAACTTTTGTCATACTGAATACGTTATTCATATTTAGGTTTAATAACTTTTGTCATACTGAATACGTTATTCATATTTAGGTTGAATAACTTTTGTCATACTAATACGTTATTCATATTTAGGTTGAATAACTTTTGTCATACTGAATACGTTATTCATATTTAGGTTTAATAACTTTTGTCATACTGAATACGTTATTCATATTTTTATGTTAATAAGATACACAAAGGTCTTATAGTTAAGGTCCACCACAAGTAAGATGAAGTCATATTCTTTTTTTGTTTGTTTGTTACATATTGCCATTACAAAATTATGGGTCGGAGTATTATTTTTAATTTTACTTGAAAACAAATTTACAGTATTTAATCCCTCGATTCTGTCTACATAATAATTCACCGCTTAATAGTACACGTACTTGAACGGCAGACGTAATAGCTTGTATGTGAAAAATAGGTTAAAGT
>JAQJVL010002126.1:68121-119775 GCA_035578905.1 Stictocephala bisonia
GGAATAATATTTAAGACCAAATTATTTTAAAATTAAATATCATCTTAAATTGAAGTTGTATTTTATCAATAAATGCAAAGAAACTAATCAGTAAATAAGGAAAAACCGTGTGCGTTTATTGAATAATCAGGACTTAAAAAAACAAAAAACATAGTCACAGAATAAAATATTTTATTTGAAAGTTAAATTTTATGCATCACCCTATAAAATCCATCGACAAAGTTCTTCCGATCACATTATGTAATCAGCACATCCTGTACGTCCCATCCTAAACAGCATCCATGAAAAAAATAAGCACACATACACGTACGGTGGTGGTGACCCACCCATCCACCCATTCACGTATGGTGGTGTTGACCCACCCATCCACCCATACACTTACGGTGGTGTTGACAAACCCACCCACCCATACACGTACGGTGATGGTGACCCGCCCACCCACCCATACACGTACGGTGGTAATACACCTCATGCTTTAAATTTGGTCTATTAACGACTTTAAGTTTATCATCGTCCGTATTATTAAAAAAGTAGACAAAACTTATTTTGCTTCAATGTACCGTTATTCTATATATACACGGTGGAGTAAAAATATGGAAACGATTTCACAACTGTTCTATGACTTCACTGGTGAAAGTTAAACCTCGTACATCATCAAGGTTACAAAGAGCACACTTTTTTACGCCATTTGCGATATTTCATTTTTTCAAGAGGACGGTCCATGTGAAGTTGAACGAAAATCTTTAATGTAAGCTTAGGTGAAGTTTGGTATCACAAATAATAGGTCTATTCTCTGGAAATTAACTACCGCAAACCGGACTTCGAAAGTCTATCCTTTCCAGAGTAGCGGTCATTTGAATTTCAAAGTTACTAATTTGAACACTATTATTCTCCGTTATTTAACGGTTTTAAGTTAATTATTCTGATCAAAAATTATACTTTATGGAGCAAAATAACTCGAAAAAATCAAATTATCAAATGATTTATGGAAAAAGATAAAGTTGTATGTAGCTTAGAAAATATGGAAACGCTTTCACAACATCTTTATTGGGGGTAGAAAATATAGAAACGCTTTCACGTCAACTTTATTGGGGTTAGTAGCTAGCCTCACTCATTACGTCATAAGGAGCAGTAACCATTGTTTGGTTCGATCAACAATGTCGAATCAGCTTAGATCCATTAAATTAGATATTACTATTCAACAATTTATAATAACAATAAAACAATTATTGATGATGCCAACAACAAAAACAAATTCGCAGAGTTCAATAAAGTTATTTTTTTACAACTAAAAACTGTTGTGGAAGTTAGTTACACGTGGTGTATATCGGTGGAGCGGTGAAACGTCTACTCTCCGGTTCTGAAACCCCTACATATAGCACGCAGGTCTAGTCACACCCATGGTTTATGTCGGCGGAGCGGTGAAACGTCTCCTCTCCGGTTCTGAAACCCCTACATATAGCACGCAGGTCTAGTCACACCCATGGTGTATTTCGGCGGAGCGGTGAAACGTCTCCTCTCCGGTTCTGAAACCCCTACATATAGCACGCAGGTCTAGTCACACCCATGGTGTATGTCGGCGGAGCGGTGAAACGTCTCCTCTCCGGTTCTGAAACCCCTACATATAGCACGCAGGTCTAGTCACACCCATGGTGTATGTCGGCGGAGTGGTGAAACGTCTCCTCTCCGGTTCTGAAACCCCTACATATAGCACGCAGGTCTAGTCACACCCATGGTTTATGTCGGTGGAGCGGTGAAACGTCTCCTCTCCGGTTCTGAAACCCCTACATATAGCACGCAGGTCTAGTCACACCCATGGTGTATGTCGGCGGAGCGGTGAAACGTCTCCTCTCCGGTTCTGAAACCCCTACATATAGCACGCAGGTCTAGTCACACCCATAGTGTATGTCGGCGGAGCGGTGAAACGTCTCCTCTCCGGTTCTGAAACCCCTACATATAGCACGCAGGTCTAGTCACACCCATGGTGTATGTCGGCGGAGCGGTGAAACGTCTCCTCTCCGGTTCTGAAACCCCTACATACAGCACGCAGGTCTAGTCACACCCACGGTGTATGTCGGCGGAGCGGTGAAACGTCTCCTCTCCGGTTCTGAAACCTCTACATATAGCACGCAGGTCGCAATATATGCGGCCCAATTGTAGTAATTCAATAGAGGCTTAACAATTTAAAATGAGAGTAAATTTTTTATTCTGTTCCTTAAATTGATAATAGACATGCACATTATCGATATAAACAATTGTTGTATCGATTATACCAGTTATTTACGTCAAGTACTACAACATTCGATTTAAAAACCTAATCAAAATCGAAATTATAAGTTCCGATTATGATTGGATCAACGTTATAAATAAAACAATTTACAAATAAAATAAAATATTTCTTTCCGTCCAACAATTGTTTCTTAAAAAAGCTAAATATTAAATGAAGGTTTAAAACATAAGGTAACAATAAACTACATCGTCATTGATGTCGATTTCATAAAATTCGATGAGAGAAACTGTCTTGGTTTCAAATAGCCAATCAACCTGACATTTCTGATGATTCCAACATCTCTTCTCAGCAAATTGCCATTTAAAACGTCTCTGATGTTGTAACAAAGAACTTCGTTGAACATGACCCGATTACTTGTCCCGTTTTTATTAATTTACTTTCTAAAATTCATTAAATTCCATTCAGTATATAGTATTTTATATTGTTTATTTTAGGTCATATTATAACGCCACAAAAAATTGCTGAGCAATCATTTGAATCTTGATTTTATTATTTTTTTTACTATACGGTATTTTTATTAATGGTATTAAATAGTTTATATTTTTCATTTTTTATTAGGTAGATTATTATTACCTATACAAGAGTAAAAATCACCAATTTTGAGTATAATTATCGATAACGTAACTCATTAACAAATTCACCAATTTATCAGACATTTATTTTATAAAATTAAAAAAATGTATTGTAAGAAACATCAAACAAATTTCTAAATATGAACGAACACAGTAACAAAAATAAATATGTGTAAGGTAAATTCTAGCCAACAATTTCCCAGTGGACCATCCCTTGAAAGACTCCTCGGGTTTGCTTAGAATGTAGAAACCTTGTGTTTACATGTTCTCTTATGAAACAAAAATCAAGATTCAAATTTTGTATATTTCGACAGATCTGCACTCCCATCCAACAGGTGCATGCGCCTTGAATTTAGATAGATTTAGGTTTAATAACTTTTGTCATACTGAATACGTTATTAATATTTTTATGTTAATAAGATACACAAAGGTCTTATATTTAAGGTTCACCACAAGTAAGATGAAGTCGTATTCTTTTTTTTTGTTTGTTTGTTACATATTGCCATTAAAAAATTATGGCTCAGAGTATTATTTTTAATTTTACTTGAACACAAATTTACAGTATTTAATCTCTCGATTCTGTCTACATAATAATTCACCACTTAATAGTACACGTACTTGAATGGCAGACGTAATAGCTTGTATGTGAAAAATAGGTTAAAGTATGTATTTATGAATGAATTTTGTAGAGTGCTTGTTGACAAAATTTTAGTTATCTTTAGAGTATTTTGATATTTTCATCATCAAATTTTCTTTTACTACTTTATCTATTACAGTACTTCTAACATGTGTTGTATAGTTACTTTTAAAGTAACAAACGTAACATTTATACTAACCATATAAATTACAATATGAATATATATTTTATTTGTGTAAAGCTTTAACATTACTATGAAGATGTATTGATAAAAAAATATTGAATTAGTATCGCTGTGAAGATGAACGAAGTATTCAACAAAAGTAATTTATTACGTAAGTAAAAAATCGTAAAATCTAGAATAATGTATTTATTGTTAGCTAATATTGCTTTTAGGTCGTGTTTCTTCCATTAGGATTGATGTTTGTAAATTTTGTACAGTTTTTCAAAATACCAATTTTTGAAATGGCATACCTAATAGTACGGGAGCTAGCAACGTTTGAAAAACAATAATTTTAGAACAGTTGGTTTTTTGATATACTGTCTCTCTTGCTCTTTCGGTTATAGTTCGGGCTACCTGGCTGGCGGTAGTGGTTGCGTTTATTAGTGCGCATCTTACCTGCACAGGTAAAAATCCTTAACTTTAAAAGAATTTTTTAAAGTGTAATTTTTGATTTTTTGCCTTTAGGTAGATCCACCAGACATACATTTTTTATTGCCAGGCATTTTTGTTGTTGTTAATTATGTGCCATACGCAATTTTTTATTTTTTTTAAATAAAAAATTCAAAGTATTTTAGAATGTCTGTAATTTTTATATTACGTTCTTTAAACATATAATAATCTAAAATTAATTAGCCAGGTGTTAATTCGATTGTTAAGTATTAAATATAAATAAAAAAGTAGTGAAGAGTATTGTAGTATGATGCTTGTGGTTAGAGAGAGACAGTGTAAAGTGCAAGAGAGATAGAAAGCGACGGCAGCGCATTGGCAAATGGACAATATGGCGTCAGTATAAAGTCACATGTTTGTTGTGTTTACGTTATTTTGTAATGTTTGTTTATTAATTTCGCCGATGCGCTGCCGTCGCTTTCTATCTCTCTTGCACTTTACACTGTCTCTCTCTAACCACAAGCATCATACTGCAATACTTTTCATTACTTTTTTATTTATATTTAATACTTAACAATCGAATTAACACCTGGCTAATTAATTTTAGATTATTATATGTTTAAAGAACGTAATATAAAAATTACAGACATTCTAAAATACTTTGAATTTTTTATTTAAAAAAAATAAAAAATTGCGTATGGCACATAATTAACAACAACAAAAATGCCTGGCAATAAAAAATGTATGTCTGGTGGATCTACCTAAAGGCAAAAAATCAAAAATTACACTTTAAAAAATTCTTTTAAAGTTAAGGATTTTTACCTGTGCAGGTAAGATGCGCACTAATAAACGCAACCACTACCGCCAGCCAGGTAGCCCGAACTATAACCGAAAGAGCAAGAGAGACAGTATTTAAAAAAACCAACTGTTCTAAAATTATCTCACGAAAACGTTGCTAGCTCCTATACTATAACTATTCCATATATTTCAGTGTATGAATGAATGTGTCACTTATACATCTTAAAAACGTTATATTGAATTAATCTCATTATGAATGTCAATATATTAGTAAAAATTACAAAGAAGCAAATGAATCTGTTCGTCCGTTGTTTGAGAATGACTATGAAATACTTATGAGATGTAAGGGATCTGTATGTTGAGGGGAGGGGGAGGGTAGTCAGCTCATATCTGTTACCCCTTTGATGGAGGCAATGGATATTGTGTGTGACTAGCGAGGCTTCACTGGCGATATACCCCTTGGTTCGTGCAAGTATCGTATCACGTCATGGAAAATGATCATGATCAAATAAAATTAACGAATAAATGTCTGACTGGGTTGTTTGTGTCACAATTAAAAACACTATAAAAATAAATTTAAACTGATAGAACGAAAATACGAAAATATATAAATAGAACAAAAATATGACAGTATATAAATAAAGAATTATACGTTAATTTATGAAAATAAATGTATAGAAACAATATGACAATGCGTAAATAAATATTAAAAGTATACATACATAATAATATATAATTAAAAATGTATTAACCAACAAAAAAGACAATGTATAAACATTATAACTTCCGTTGATTGAAATTCAACTTTATATCAAAGATTTAATTCAAAAAAATATTTTTTTACACGTGTTTTAAATGTTCCAGCTGGACAAAGGTTTGGTAATACTATATTTTAGATTGGCAAGTAATATAATTTTCCGTTAAGTACGTAGTTTTACATACAAGAAGAAAAATTCGTTTATTAACATTTTCGATCAGTGATTTAGTTATTTGTCTTTTTGAACTCTATATTTTTCAATATAAAATTAGGTCAATTTGTTATTCTAAGATTTTTAAATTCTTATAATACTATTCCAAAATATATTTGGTAAATATTCAAGTATTTAAAGTACTTAAAACAATTGGTCAGGCTTTTGACGATATTTTAATAATTTTGTAATTATAAAATTAATTGTAAGTATAATTATTAATTGGGATGTCTATCTCCTAGAATTTTTATTTTTAGTCATCTTTGTTTATAACATTTTTTTATAAGATTTAATTGAAAATTCAAATGTTTAATTGTTTGTTCTTTTTGTTTGATTTAAAATATTTATATTTAGTAATTCTATAAATGTATATTTAACTATGATAGTAATTTGTTTAATTTTTTTTGCTATTTTCGTTCTTTCTTCTAACACTGCTGATGGTATAATTTATTTTTATTTCATAAGCAATTAAATGTCATACACTAAACTCCTCCGCCTTCCCTTAGAGATATTTATACTTGTTTGATTTTTTTTATTTGGATCGAATTATTCATTCAATATAAACTGTTCATTATTTCATACGCACGATTATTTCGTAAATTATTTTTTTAAAAGAATTTAAACATTGACAACATTGCAAATATTGGCTACGTAATGTTTTATAAAACGAAGCAAATGTATATTTGTTCCACTTTTTTCTTTATTACTATAAATTAAAATCTATTTTTGTTCCTTTTATGTAAGTAATTTAGTTTCAGTCATACCAGTTCAAATTATAATTTAAATCAAATGTTTCATCGGTTAATAAATGTAAATGTATAGTATTAAGTATAAATAGCATTTAATTTTATAGATACAAGATTTGTTTTTCTATCACTTTTTCTATTTACCATTTATTTTACCCCGACAAGCAATCATTAGTCGGTACTAAGTGTCACAATGCTGTAACCCAGATACTTGGGGATAAATTGTTGTGGAAATTGTAGGCAAGACCATCTATTTTTGGTTTCTTAATACCGGAAAAGTGTCCGCTAAATGATTGCCATCGACATGGACACTACTATAGAGGTATGTGGTGTCCATGTTGGATATTAATCAGTTTTCAAGTTTTATGTAGGAGATACAACTCAGTATCTGGCGTGTCAGTTAACTGAAAATCAGAATAATACCTCGTGGTTCGGATTCCATGTAACGTTATATGTCCTTTAGTATTCCTAGCTACTAGTATATTAATAA
Organism: Stictocephala bisonia; assembly: GCA_035578905.1. Classification (NCBI taxonomy): domain Eukaryota; kingdom Metazoa; phylum Arthropoda; class Insecta; order Hemiptera; family Membracidae; genus Stictocephala; species Stictocephala bisonia. The sequence continues at coordinate 75,233 of JAQJVL010002126.1, forward strand.
AAAGATCTTTTTGAGGACCTGTTGATCTTAGGTAGTAAAAATGACTACATTCATCATATCCATTCGCCCTTGTCTCTACGATCGGCGTCTTGGTAATGAATAATGAATATCAATAGCATTAATTATTACTCATTTGCTAAAAGATAACAGACTACATTTATAACTATTAGATCTAGCTTTATAAATAACAAATTGTAAACCCATACAATATATGTTTATTGAAAACGTTGAGCTTATAAATAATTATTACATATAAATAAACAAAAACTACTAAGTCGTTGATACTGATTTCATAAAATTCAATAAGAGAAACTGTCTTGTTTTCAAATAGTCAATCAAGCTGACATATTTCTGATGATTCCAACTTCTCCTCATATCACTAAATTGCCATTTAAGCCAGCTCCGATGTTATAACAAAGGGCCTATGTTTGAACATAATCATATCACTTGTCGTATTTCCTTATTTTGTTTATTAATATTCATTACATGGCGTATCACCACTTTGTACTTATGTATTGAGCAAAATGATTACTATGTAATAATATTTTTTTAATGAAACTATAATTTTATTATGTAAATCCATGGTATTTATATAGTTACTGTTAAAAATAGTTGAACCAAATATTTCTATTGTTATTGTTAAAAATTAGTAGGATTAACCTACTACTCGGCTTACGGCCTGGCCAGGAACCTCTGTCTATAATACCTTCGTGAATTTCGGCTTACGGCCTGGCCAGGAACATCTTCTATAGTCACTTCATAGATCTCGGCCTACGGCCTGGCTAGGAACCTATGTTTATAGTCCCTTTGTGTATCTCGGACTACGGCCTGGCTAGGAACCACTTCCATAGTCACTTCATAGATCTCGGCCTACGGCCTGACTAGGAACCTGTGTTAATAGCCCCTTCATGGATCTCGGCCTACAGCCTGGCTAGGAACCTCTTCTATAGTCACTTCATGGATGTCAGCCTACGGCCTGGCAAGGAACCTCTTCTATAGTCACTTCATGGATCTCGGCCTACGGCCTGGCCAGGAACCTCTTCTATAGTCACTTCATGGATATCGGCCTACGGCCTGGCCAGCAATTTCTGTCTATAGTCCCTTCGTGGTTCTCGGCCTGCGGCCTGGCCAGGAACCTCTGTCTATAGTCCCTTCATGGATCTCGGTCTACGACCTGGCCAGGAACCTCTGTCTATAGTCCCTTCGTAGATCTCGGCCAACGGTCTGGCCAGGAACCTCTGTCTATAGTCCCTTCATGGATCTCACCGACGGCCTGGCCAGGAACCTCTGTCCATAGTCTCTTCGTGGATCTCGCCAATGGCCTGGCCAGGAACCTCTTCCTAAAGTCCCTTCATGGATCTCGGCCGACGGCCTGGCCAGGAACTTCTGTCTATAAGCCCTTCGTGGATCTCAGCCTACGATCTAGCCAGGAACCTCTGTCTATAGTCCCTTCGTGGATCTCGGCCTGTGGCCTGGCCAGGAACCTCTGTCTGTAGTCCCCTCGTGGATCTCGGTCGACGGCCTGGCCATAAACCTCTGTCTATAGTCCCTTCGTGGATCTCGGACTACGGCCTGGCCAGGAACTCGTGTATCTCGGCCTACGGCCTAGCCAGGACACTCTGTCTATAGTCCCTACGTAAACCTTGGACTACGGCCTGGCCAGGACCATCTGTCTATAGTCCCTACGTAAACCTTGGACTACGGCCTGGCCAGGAACCTCTTTTTATAGTCCCTTCATGGATCTCGGCCGACAGGAGAAAAATACCTGTTAATTAATATCAATAATTAATTAGGTCGGAAATTATGATACTGCTATTAGGTACTTACCGACCTAAGAAAAACTATTCGTTTATAATTTTTCAATTGTACTGTACATAGATTACGCCGTCAAGCAACATCAAAGGTGGCTGTTCTCCGGGCGGGTGACCGGAGATGGATCTCGTCCCTGCACGCAGACCGTCTGCCCGGTCACTGGTGGTTTGGGAGTCACTTTTGTGCCGTTGGTCCTCAGCTTAAGTGTTATGAGTTCAACTAAGTAGAAATCTTTCGCCTAGTAAAAAAGTCATCCTTAAACATTTTATTATGTACTGAGATGTGGTAGACGAGTGTTCTAAGGTGCCAGGACTTTGGATCAGAATTAGAGACAGCACTGATTCGAATCCTGGTCTTAACTGTTAGTTTTTATCAGTAATATTCACCTTGTACTTAACTGATTCTTCACCTTACTCAGTCTGATAAGTTCCCAGCACAGACCAATAATCTATGGCAAATGGGTAGAATAAGGTAAAAGGGAGATTGGTCTCTCCTTAAAAAAAAGTTATATTTCATTCATATTAGGTGTTGACCTAATCGAATTTCAGTAAGAAAATTAATCAGTAGAGATACAGCTTGTTAATAAACAACGTGCAGACGACTTGAAGTAATAACTTCACTGTTATGGCAGCCCATAGAATGTAATTTCTAACATTCATCTTTGTCACTATTCAAATTAACGAGTTACATTGAGAAGGGTTTCAGAATGGATACCTTTAACATCGACCAATCAGAGGCTACAAGATAATGGTCCTTTGGCGTAACAATGCCCGTGTTGTGGTATAATATATTGTACAGTATTAATGTAATGTAAGCAACATAGCACAATAATCAGGAACACGTATCTCATTATACTCGCTTAAAGCTCATGGCTACAAGCGCCCCTGATCTACTATCCTCAGTCGTAGTAAATGATTAATTTAAGTAGTTTCCTTTTAATACTACTATACCTTTTTTTATTTAATTTTAGGGATCAAGTGGCCGAACGATTAAGGATACAGGACTTTGTACCTGAATTAGAGTTAGAGTGGGTTCGAATCCTGAACTTGACTGTTTTTTTTTTTTTTTTTTTTTTATCAGTAATATTCAGCTTTCACTGTATTGGTTCTTCACAGTACTGTGCCTTGCATTAAAGATCGGCCTTTCCTTTACAAAAATTTACTATCAATATAACTAATTCGACAATAATACCTCTAAAAACATTCCTAAAACATTTTTTATGTAAAAAGGTTTCACTAAAAAAAAATTGTGGGACTATACATTGCATAGATGCAGAAAAATATATTTTTTTTATAAAAATTGAAATTACTTTTTTCTTTGAATTTCGTATCAACATTATTATTACTAACTGATGATTGTAACCAATGAATACACATCTTTAATAAATGGTTCCAAAGAATTGGCACAAACTTCCCCCCATATTAAAACTAAAAAAATCAAAACATAGAAAATGTCCAGTTTGGTTCCCAAATATTATGTTTTTTTGCCTTATCAAAAAACTACTCAAGTTAGAGACATTCAGTTTTTAAATGTATCTTAAATAGTAATTCACATATTTCCTAAAAAATCAATTTAAATCGTTAGAACCATTTTTTATCAAATACCATTTTTGAATGTTTTTTGCCCATAGAAATTTTTTTAAATGTTTCAAAAAAGTTAAAAAATGGTCTGGAGATGCTGGCTAAATACACCTACATACCGAATTTCGTCAAAATCAATTCATTCATTTAGTCTCCAGTGAAGTGCACATATACACAGACAGACATACGGACATACATAAAAAATCTGTTTTCGAAGAAACCACTTTTTTGTTCAGGGGACCTTGAAATAGATTCTTAAACCAACTTTTAAAAAATGTTTTGTTGTATTATCACAATACTTTCTCTGTGCTAACGCGTATTGTAGAAAGTAAAAAGCGAAAAGAGTCTATAGAAATAGTCTGACGTACCGAAGCAGACGAAAAGAGCTTAGCACGGCTGCCAATACGCAGCGCTGGTTGAGAATTGTGGCCAGATATCCTTCTTCCAAACCAATACCCCTGTCCATTTTCTCTCGTTCACATGGCAATATTTACTTACCTCTCTCTTCAGTAGGCCACACTGACCTCTTTGTCATTATCTGTCTCACTCCAGACAATCGGCATTTTACTGAATATTTATGGTAAACATAATTAATTATATAAACATAACTAATTTACAGATTTCATACATTTCCTATGTAAAAAATCATCGTAAAATATAAAGTGTATTTTATAATGTTTAAATGATAAAAAGTACGTGTTTTTACTAAAGTGTTAATTTAACTCTTACATAGTTAATCATTTTTAAATTTTATAATTTAAATATATTTAAAGTATTATATTGGAATCATGTCAATGATTTTTTTAAGTCGACACTGGTGGTGCAGTGCTGTAACCCAGCTACTTGGGAACAAAGTGTTGTGGAGGTTGTAGGCAATGGGTTCTATGCTCGGTCCTCTAAATATTGACATAGCGTCCACTCAATGGTTGCCATCGACGTGGACCATACTATAGAAATCTGAGGTGTCCATGCTGTGCGATTGTCAAGAGATGTTGTGTAGGAAAGTGCACTAAACATCAGGCGAGTCAATTGGCTTAAAATCAGAGTAATACTGCGTGTTTCGGATTCCACGTAAAGATGTAGGTCCCTTAGTTTTCCTGGATATTGGGATATTAATAAATGGTTCATTCCAAGGAACAGTTTACCTTCATTAGTAACATGACTACACTTATCATCTACACTCATCACTCTCATCCTTCATATTCGCCTTTATGCCTTGAATACTGAATAAAACTAATAAAATGAAATAATTATTTGTTTTTAAAATTCACATTAAAATTCATCTTTACACATTTAAAATTTAAGGGATATCGGCCTACGACAGGATTTAAATATAAGAGAATAAATAATTTATGGTAGTAAAGCTCAATTTCACCCTTCAAAAGATATAAAAATTTCAAATTCTTGCCATATGTTTGATGGATTAAATTTTACGATGTGGAATGCAACATAAACACAGAAGGTGATGATGCATGGCTATCTGATGACAGCCGTAAATGTGATTGTCTCTGCTGATGACTGACGCCAGCCAAATCATTACTTCTGACACTTGTATGTGATTGATTGCTTGGTGATGCCATGAGATTGCGAAATGCATTTTGTATGCAATACGTCAACTGGTTTGTATTGGTTTACTTAAATGTCAAGTTTTATTTAATGCAAATAAAATTATAATAAGAGTTTTTTTTACTTGCTAATTAATTGATCACTATTTATTATAGTTTCAAATGTTGTAAATTAAAATTATCATACATCTATAATTTGAGGTTAAATGGCAGTGAGGGCTTTGCAGCCCTAACTTCGCCTCATGTATTAACAAAAAAGTCGTTTTTCATTTCATTTCATTTGTAAATAAATGATTTTCAAAATTCCAAAATATTATTTATTTATTTTTTTAGTGGGGTTTTTTGTTGTTTAAGGCAACATCTTCAGACCGAAGACAGCCACTTCATAGAGTTTTAAACACTCCACCTAACGAAGAAAGATGTCTAAAATAAATTAAAATGGTAAAATAATGTCATGAATTCAACCAAGATTTACTGACCAGTTGATCAGTAAGAAGAAAAAACGTATTCACAAAATATCATGAAGAACATTATTTAAAAATTAAATTAAAAAAAAGACAGTATAGAGCTTATTTAAATGAATGCACAAGTTTTGCATTTTATAGCGTTATATTACGAGTCCATGTTTATATGTTATTAGATTAATTTTAAATTAAATTAATAAAATATTTCCAAAGAACTGACACAAACGTTCCCGTTTATTAAACACCAAACAATCAAAACTTCATAATATTTCCAAAAAATTAACATATTCTAAAATATGTTTTTTCCATAACTCAAAACTTGGTTAAGTTAGAGACATGCAATTTTTACTAAAATATTTTAAATTGTAATTTATATCTTTTCTGAAAATTTAATCAAAATTGTTACAGCCGTTTTTGAGAAAATTCGATTTTGTATGTTTTTGCCCATACAAATTTAAAAAATGTAATTTTAAAAAGTGAACAAATGGTCTGGAGATATTGGCTAAAAACATCTACATACCAAATTTAGTAAACATTTATTCATCCGTTTGGTCTCCAGTGAACTACACATATATGGACAGGCGCCAAAACGAAAAAAATAAAAATACACATTTTTTAGGGTTCAGGGGACCCTAAAATGGTTTTTTAAGCCAACTTGTAAAAAAATGTTTTTGAACTATCACAATACTTGCTTTATGCTAACGCATGTAGGAGAAAGTAAAAACTGAACCAGAATTAAAGTATTTTTGAATGAGCCATTTATCTTACTTATTTTCACGCTTGGACATAATAGGCCTATATATAACATCCATCTTCGTCAACGTCAATCAACCCAAAAACTGATAAATGTAAAGGAAATTAACTTTTAAATTATGAAGAAGTTTTGGACCATTTGTAAAACATTATTAATGATAGTGGAGTAAGCCTACTCACAGAGTTTTGTATTTTTGCAACTTGATGCGGAGCACAGTAGAAGTCTCAAGAGTTTAGGCAAAATAGGTATGCTTTATTTTGGTGGCTACACAAAAGAAATGAATTCCTCTAAACATATTTCATCCATTAAAACTTATACCATTAAGCGTTCATAATTCGTAATGTTTAATTGTTCAACAATTCATAATTCGTTAGGCTTAAGTGGTCGGTGCCATAACTATAATCTATAATTTCCGGTGAAACCTGGGTCATGGTGATCTACATTATTTACAAGGTAACCAAATGTTTCACCCATGTTGTGACCCAGTTGTTATCTCTGAGACTATAATTCTTAATTCTTACAATTCTTACATATGGGACGCCGACACAACGTTGTTGGTATTTTAAGGCGACTATGAATGGTTATATGAGTGTAGGATGAGTGTGGATGAGTGTAGTCTGGTTACTAACTGAGTTCAACTGTTCCTCAGAAAAGGCAATTTATTAATAGCCCAACAGCCAGGGCAACTAAGGGACCTACAGCTTTACGTGGAATCCGAACCACATAGTGCTGGTCTGAATTTCAGCTAATAGACAAGCCTGATACTCAGTTATTTCCCCCACACAACATCCGCACAATGACTAGCACCCAACATGGACACCCCATATTTCTCCAGTAGTGTCCACGTCGATAGCATCAAGCGGACGCCATGTCGGTATTAAGAGGACCGAGTATCCAACCTATCGCCTACAATCTCCCGAACACTGTCCCCATGTAGCTGGTTTACAGCAATGCGCCACCAGTGCCAACCCTTGACTATTCTAGATAGCACCTTGACGCAGTTGTCACCGGAAAATATAGATTCTAATTACTGCTTCAGTTATTTATCACGTCTTTAGTGACAATTATTACAAGTTTTTTTATATCCCATGAATAAAAAACATATTTATGATGTAATTAAAGTAATATCGTTGGACTTTTTTACTTTGAGTGAAAACGCTGGTAAAGGTTAATGATCTAAATCTCTCAAGCAAATTTATAGTGGACCTCCCAGGAATGGAACCCGTGATCCATTGCATATGGAACAGAAGTGCTAACCACTAGGCTTGCAAGAGTAGTAGAAGCTAACTAACTATAAGTAGAGCGTATACTAACAAATAGTATTTACTACTGTAGTTATACTAGTAGTATCGACCATCCAGGGTGTGCAGATCCTTTCAACCCCTTTGGATACTCAACTGAAGCTAGACATCGAAATTCGATTCCCCCAAATTAGGTTACACCACTACACACTCCGTCAGTGTCGCTCTGATAAATATTCAACTTCGCTCAGCACTTAGAACCAATTTTATTTTTCCAATGTATTTCAAAAGGTGTTAATATTTAGAAAACATCCGTAATTTTAATTCCTTAAGTGAATATTTCTCCAAGAAAAGTCTTGAGCTAGTAATAGGATTGGATATCTTAGATAGATTAACTTTAAACCTTAATAAGGCCCATGGATGGTTGAGAAAATCTCGTAAATGTAAAATAGTACACGACCTCTACCCCGCTGGCAATGGAAAATAGCCAATGATTTTCTATTGCTACAGAAAATGTTTATATAAATACATATAAGTGCTGTTTGTATAAAATTATTTTTTTGTTTACATCTTAGAGCTGTTAAATGGACACAGAACTAAATGTTAATGAAGATATTTTTGGCGTGAAATGTTAAGGGAATACATAGGAATTAAGAAATGGCTTTTTTTATATTCCATAAGAAATAGCCTTAGGAAGAACTCTTGTATCTTTAAAGAACAATATTATAGTAGAACAATAAATACAAACACAGGCAATAGATAAAAATAGTACTAAACATTTGTTCTTTACCTTTTAATGCTAACGTATTCACAAACCGAGGCCAAAGACCGAGTTTCCTCAAGCGTATCAACTGACGGGTTGGCATGCAAAGCGTGCAGGGGTGAACTCTAGTTTAGTTTCAATGAAACGTTAACGACTAAGGCTCAAGGTTATTGTAAATTAACTTTTTAAATGATTTACATTTAGTTTGAGACAAAAGAATTACAGTTGTAAATGTCTTACAACTGTTGCTAGAAGTAGCAAAGAGCCTGCCTCACTAACACACATACAATATATTCCGACCCTCTGTCTTCCGCTTTCTACCCGCCTGCCCCACGCCGCAAATTGTACATAACTCCCTCATTTATAGTAAGTAAACTCTAGCATTGAACTTTTTGTATTTATAAATATACTCTTTCAGAAAAAATAACTATACAAATTTCAACATTTGTACATATGTCATTTATAGAAAAATAATTGGTTACACTTAAAAAACGTTATGGTAAGTACATTTTTTAACTGTATTCTAAAAATGTTAGTAATATATGTCGCACAGTTTTATAATGAGTTATGTATCAGTAAAGAACAAATTAGATATTTTAAATAGCCATTTTTTTATATGTATAGTTTTTCCCCTCAGTACATCTATTACTTATTAGAAGGCTAACATTTATATTTTTAAAAATATATTAAAAAAACGCCCTTATAGGATTATTTTTTATTTCCATGTTATTGAAATACAGATTCGCAGCTAACATCCGCTTTGCACATGTCAACATTAACCACTCACATCAATATATAGTCTTTAATTAATCATGTAATTAAGTCACCACAAAATATAGACTGAATCAATAAATTATTCAACAAGGCTAGGGTTTGACCATAATTGCTTTGCAGTGTTTCGGTTACAGATCCCCCTCAAACAGATGGCGACCTTTCCCTTAGTACCAGAGGGTTGTTTCCTGGTGGAGGTAAGAGGGTATACATGTACATTAATCATCACCACCAGGGAAGTAAATATACAGGGTTTTTCATGAGAGGTTGGTACAACCTCAAGATATGATAGTAGACATAAATATAAGTAAAAATCCTGTAAACATGTGGCCTATCTCACCTTGTTGTGTATGACTTTCTGTATTTTATTTATTTTTTTATTTTTTTTTTTTTGACAAAAATAAAATCTCAAATACGTTTAAAGCTAGTAAATTTAAACTTGGCATAAGTTCTAACCTAGTTAGGGTTAGTTTAAAATAAACAAATTAACAAATATATCTTTATCAGTTTCTAAAAATGGTAGCCATAATAAATGTTAAAAGTTAAACAACTTAAAACTATTATTTTTATTGTCAATGTATTTGGTTGTTTTATTGTTGTAAATTTAAAAAAATACCTAACTTTTAAAAATCGATTTAAAAATAAAAGAGTAAAGCACTTTTTCATGTATGCTTGTTTAGGGGTTTTCAATAGTATAAAGTTTACTAACCAAATGTGTTACTTCACGGTCATTATAAACAGCTGTGTTGAACTATTTTAAATTATCAGCTGTTCTTATGTGAAGTACTTTTTCATGTATTATTTAGGGTTTCCTAAAAAAATAGCATTTTGTTAATAACGAAGTTTATTTTACAAGAAACACAAATTGCATAATTTAACGAGTGAACACAAAACAATAAATAAACAGCAATAATAAGGCCAAACATTCATACAATATTTGTGAAAACAGCTGATAATCTAAAATATTAAAAACAGCTCATTATTTAAAAAAAATAACTTAAAACAGTTGTTATGACCATGAAGTACTGTAATACATTTGGTTAGTAAACTTTATACTAGTGAAAGCCCCTAAACAAGCATACATAAAAAGTGCTTTACTCTTTTATTTTCTGACCGATTTTTTTAAATTAAGGTATTTTTGATTTGTTATTAAGTTTGCAAAAATAAAGTATTTAATACATTTTTAATGAAATTAATAGATTTTTAGTTATTTAACTTTTAAATTTTTATGGCTGTAATTTTGAAAATGCTAAAGATAATGTTGTTAAATTTTTATTTTAAACTACCCCTAACTATGTTAGTACGTATGCCAAGTTTCAAATTATTAATTCAAACCATGTTTGAGATTTCTTTTTTTTATCAAAAAAACACATACATACAGACAGACAGACAGAAACAAAACAAGGTGAGATAGGCCACATGTTTAAAGTAATTTTTCTTATTTTTATGTCTGTTGTTATCGTTATAACGAATGTCTGAAGTTGTGCCAACATCTCACGAAACACCCTATATATTACGATAGAAATTGTATGTGTAAATTTAATTATTTATTACACTTTTACTATGACTATAGATGTAGACATTCGTTATAAATGGATATCCAAGTATTCTCACAATAAAATATACCAAGTGAATATTGTTGGAATCTTAATTCAACTAGGTCAAAATCGGTTATATGCCCGCATAATCTAAACGTTTTCCTATAAACTTAAGACGTTTTAAACTGATAATATTTTGTTACAAGACAGTATGAGGGGTAACCATAAGTGATTTATAGTGATGGGCACGTATAAAGCCCTTTGAGCTAATTTTTGCAAAATAATAAAACCCCTATTTCAAATCAAGTTATTGCATTATATTCCATATAAAAAGTTGCATTTAGCTGTTTTAATTCATGTTTCAACAATTTCTTAAGTGTCGAATTTCTAAACAATATTTTTATCATAATAAAAATGTTTTCCCAACGGACTTCATTCGTGCCCGTCACTATAGTGCCAATCCGGCCGGTGTAGGTTGGGTAGCATACGTGATAAACTTTGGTAACAGCCGTGATCAGCTTGGGTTAGGTTAAGGTTAGGTTAGGTTAAGTTAGATTAGGTTAGGTTAGGTTAGGTTAGGTCAGGTTAGGTTAGGTTAGGTTAGGTTAGGTTAGGTTAGGTTAGGTTAAATTAGGTTAGGTTAGGTTAAGTTATGTTAGGCTAGGTTAGGTTAGATTAGGTTAAGTTAGGTTAGGCTAGGTTAGGTTAGATTAGGTCAGGTTAGGTTAGGTTAGGTTAGGTTAGGTTAGGTTAGGTTAGGTTAAATTAGGTTAGGTTAGGTTAAGTTAGGTTAGGCTAGGTTAGGTTAGATTAGGTTAAGTTAGGTTAGGCTAGGTTAGGTTAGATTAGGATAGGTTAGAATGTTTCTCGATTCAGTCCCTTTAAGAAAAAACTATTTACGGACATATAACCAATGTTGACTATTTAACTGTTCAAAAGAGAGTTTTTATTAAACAATATGACAAATTTTCGATTTAATTTTAATGGAATAACAATAAAAAATTTCATAATAATTCTATAAAATGCAATATTAGAATCATATTGAATTCAGTATTAATTCTTTTATTTCATGTAACTAGACAAAATCTCAATGAGGTTATGTTCATTACACGACTCTATGAAAGTAACATTTACTGTTTTTAGAACATCCAATTTAAATCCTTATATTTAATTCAAAAATTAATTATTTTACAGCGTGTCATTTATAACATATTGGAATGGCTTTACGGTAAATCAATCTAGCTTTAGCACATAAAAGATTTAATTTAGTGTATTGCGTAAGAATTAAAATAGTTCTTACTATATTTGTTTAAGTTATGTAACAGAATAAAAATATGTATATATCTTTTTTTATGTTTTTGTTTGCTGTTACATATTGAATAATGTATATTTTTACAATTTGAATTCATTTCCTGTTGTAGTAATGCACATGTTAGAATGTAATTTGAAATTTAAAATGCGTGCACAACAATTATTCAAACATATCGTTGATTTTAGAGCTCTTTACTACTTGTCCTAAAATATAATTAGCTAAAAATGTTTTGTACGTAACCATAAATAGGTCAATAGTTACGTGCAAATTTATAAAAAAAAAAAAACTATCCGAAAACCCTCGCTTCGCTGGGGGGTGGTTATCAATGCTTGCTTACACTTCATCCGTGGTTTTCTATAAACCACCACATCAGTTTAAAAGCTCAGCCTGCTGCCGGTCTTCCAGATAACGAAGTTTTATAGTCTATAAACCCCTGTAAGTCTACTTTACGGTAGATTCAAAGCAGTGCAAAATGTCAGAGTTAATAGAAATATCCTTAAAAATTTCATAGTGTAAACCTAATTAGCCAAGCGTTTGTTGTATCAGCTGTTTGAATTAAACTATGAATTAATCCCAATGACTCTACTATGGAAAAACCGCATCGGTGAGGAGTTGTATTTACCTATTAGGAATGGAATTTCGTAAAATACTTTTCTACTGGTTTTCTATGAGACAAAAGCTGACTGTTTGTTTTCTGCGATTTTACGATTAGTGAGTTAACTTATTTATTTTTTATTATATATATTAAGGTAACTTTATCATCAGTAACTAATTTGTCAAATTTAAATTGTTAGTGATAATTGAATCCTCGGCGTATTTAAGCTGTTATTTAAACGTGCGATTACATTTTACTGCATTTAAATTGGGTAGTAAATTAAATAAATTACTCAACTGGGGCACCAAATTGGCAGAGAAAACCTCGGGTTGTAACTGGGTTTTTATTTTTTATTACACTTTAACAAGGTTTGTCGGTGTTGTACAGAAAGTAAATGTTATGTTACAAATACGAGCGTAGATACTTTTATCATAACGAGTTAATAATAAATTAATGTAATTCAATTTCGACTGAAGGATAATGAGGTGGGGAGATACAAATTTTAAGTTGGTAATACTGATTTGAGGGACTTTTGGACTGGGTTAGGTAGGCGTGGGTTCGAATCCTGGTATGGACTGAAAGTATTTATCAGTAATATTTACCTTTACTTTAATAGTTATCCCCTTAATCTGTGATGAGATGTTCCTAGCTCATATATATATAGTCTATGGGGAATAGGCAAAGTAACGTTAAAAATGAAATTAGCAACTCCAATGAAACAATCGTTTCTTTAGTCAAAAACATCGTACAAACGTATATGGGTGGATGAAAGAGTTAAAAGATATTGCACAGTTTAAACCAATAATTTTGCTGTCTAGATCTACCTTCATTTCCCAAAGTATGCTACGTGGATTCTGGTGTCAGATTAAAAAAAAAGCTGACACCACAGTTTCTGGTCACAGTTTAAAAAAGAGTGCTCCGCTGTCTCCTGAACACCAGGCCAGTATGTGCTCTCGGAGCTCTTTGCCTTCCCTATCTTATACAAGAGTGGAAGTATCCATGACGAGGAAATAACTGGGTCACGAAGTACCCCACCTCCCCATACCCTTCTTCAACCCAAGATAGAACTTCTCTGATGAGCCTCGTGGTCCAACGCCCTCTCGGATGGATTTCCTAATCACGACAGCCTCTCTATCAGCCCCCAACCTCCTTTTGTAAATCACCTACCACTCCCTAACAAGATAAACTATAGGGAAGACACTGGCGTTCGCCAGGATGGCTTGCCAGGAGACTGTACGATACGCCGATCCGAAGTGTTCCCTGGCGCTGAACACGAGGAAGATGATTCCGGAAACACTTATTCTGCAGAGTATAAGCTCAGATCTCTGCTCTGTACAGAAGCATGGACTGATTAACTGACTGATTGACTTGGATATAATCAAGTGGCGCTTATTTGATTTTGGCCCTCCGACATTTGCCATGAGCCTTCTGATAAATACCACGATCTCTGTCTTGCCGAGAGTAAAAGTCAGGATGTGATCTTCCATCCAGCCGTTCAATGATAAACCGATCGACGTTCCTCGCTGAAATCAATGCGGTGACGTCATCAGCATGCCCAACCAAGGTCTCATCAGGTATCTCAACTCTTAGCAAGCTGTCGTACCACATGTTCTAAGTGTTTAGTCTAAGAATCGACCCCTGTGTGGCTCTGTAAGTGACAGGGACGCCACGAGATCGTCCAGAATGACGTGTAGCAAAGTAAAACTACACAATAAATGTAGGCCCAATGTACTTGTGGTGCATACGTAAAGGTTCTCATATTGCCATTGAACAATAAATTGCTTACTAAATTAAGAACAGTAGTGTTTTATGTTTCAATTTGAACTGAAACAGAAGACATCAGCCCCTGTTTTTAAACTTACATTTATCAATAACTAATGTCAATTATACATTCATTAAAGGTTAGTACGGCAGACAACCTAACTAACCTATATTCACTTCTCATTAGTATAGACACTTGATATCCTCTTCCCAAAGGACACCGGATGTTCCTTAATTTGCAAATAGATGGATCTACATCCTGACTTGAATATCGTGTTCCACACCTGTTCGCATCAGTAGGACCTCATTAATAGGACGAGACCTTGATCCAGTTCTGGTATTATACACGTGTTTCACGAAGGCCACCTTCATTTGCAAACAGATGGATTCACGCCATGATCAGAATTTGGCAGTCCAAATCACAAAGCTAACCAAATTCTGCAGGAAGATCTCGTATCAAAAAGGCTTGGTATAATAATTTATGCACCATCTACGGAATACATTGTACTGAGTATAACATCTTTTTATTTGTTAACATGTTACCTTGTAAATTTGATAGAAGTCATTTAATAATAATAATATTACAAGGTGAACTAGAATTTGTGAATATATTGGCGATTTTTATTATTATTCATTTTGCAGTCTGAGATGCCTATATGACTTGTGCATATTTTAAGGTAAATATGAATAATTACATGAATGAATGTAAGTACGGATGGCCTAAATAGGCTTGTTACTAAGTTTGACTTAGCTCAGAAAGGACCATTTCTTAATAGCACAATAGCCAGGGCAGCAGCGAGACCTACTGATTTACGTGGAATCCGACCCACATAGTATTAGTCTGATTGTCAGCTAAGTGAAAACCCTCATACTCAGTTCTCTCCCCTATACAACAACCGGGCCCTGACTACCACCCAACAAGGACACCCCAGACTACTCTAGTAGTGACCACATCGATAGCAGTCATTGAACGAACGCCATGTTAGTTTTAAGAGGACAAACATAGAACATATCACCAATAATATTTACGACACTTTGTCTTCAAGTAGCTGTGTTACAACACTGCAATGATTGATTTAAAAATATGTGTATAACAAATATTTAATACAAAAAATTATATTTTAACACTTATTAATGTTTTTTTTTTCCAGGGAAGTAAAATCTTAATCATCTATTTGATAAAAAAAGTAACACTCTTAAAATGGATGGTTTGGACTGAATAGTACTTGGTCTAAGAAAACTATGTCAACTTAAACAAAATAAATAAATGTAACCCAGCAATGTACAAAGTAACATAAGTGATAAGCTAGCACTGAATGTAATTCTTCAATGGTCAAATTATTGATAACAAAAATAAATTTCTCAAAAAGAAGATGAGTAGATTTTTATATCATAGAAAATAAGTTGAATTTATAAATTATTGGAAGTAAAATAAATAGAAAAATGTCACCACTATCCGACAAAAATATCATATAGAGGGGGAAAAGTCCAGTTCACATACTAAACACGAATAGTCGTTTTTAAGAACCTAATCTCTTGTTATTCAGAAGTTTTCACCTAAACAAACCCATGAAGAGATTAAAGACAATGTTCTAATCTCGGAAGCTTGGTCATTATCAGACGGTACTTACTTCTAAAGTTAATGTACTTGAAAAGTACAGCTTCATTCGAAATGTTTGTTATTTCAGACTATGTTAAATATTACTTTATTTTCCACAAACAAACTAAAAAATAGTTATTTACGCATTCACAAATGTAGAATTTTAACTTAAATTTAACAATTTCTGTAGGGTATATTAAGAAAATAAAGTGTAAAAATACTTGGAAGCTTGGCTTAAATTAATAAAAATCCTGTTCATATACGGTTTATTCTAATCGATTTCATGAGGTAGACAGTAAAAAAGATACGCGTAAAAAATTTAAGACTTAATGTGCAAAAATTCTTGTTTTAGTTGTGACCCAAGAAGTTGCCTGGGAAGGTTTTTAAATTAAGTAACTAACATTTTATATTTTACATGCTTGGTATAACACTTACATAGTACAATACAAATTTGTGTGCATCTCTACAAACTGTATTCGTCCAGAAAAGTAAAATAACTAAGTTTCCTAATACTAAAATAAGAAGAGTAAAAATTAAGAAAGTGTTCCAGAAAACCAATATAAGCACATTTTAGTAAATACATTTTTGAAAGAAAAGTTTATCCAATTAAAAATACCCCCTCTAGCTTAGACTATCACAAATTTATATTGACTACATGGGGTTGTTTGTCAGGACTAAACAAAATAACATCTGTCCTACTTATATCCGTTCCTGTCTGTTTAAACGCCTATATGTGATATTTAAAAAAAATTAAATATCTCAAAATCTGTTTGAGATTTAACACTGTAATTAAATATGATGGAGACAGAAAATTGATCAGTATAACAAAATCTGTATTGGACTACGACTTATATTCTTGTTTTGACTTGACAAACATCCAAAAATAAACAGTAGGACAATTGAAGCTGAAAACCCTAAACATTTTTTTTATTTATTTTACCCTATATAGTTTATACTTTCAAAGTGTATAAAATAAAATTACTAAGCTACAGATTGGTCGCTTAGATCACCACCTACTGCAATGAATGCTGTGAGGGAGATGTACTAAGTAGTGGAAGTAAGATAGAGAACTACTCTTCCCCTATTGTGTAGTTCCGTCTAAAGTTGTCATGAAAACTAGGTAGGTGGTAGGCTAGTTGCTGGCAGCGTAGATGGTCACTCATCCAAGGAACAGCCCCATTCGATTTTTTTGCGATAACATCAGAACCCTCCAGTCAAAGCCACTGGCTGTACAAAATGCATTCCTAGGTTTTCAAATCTCAATCACCTTCGACCAGATTATGTTGCCGGCACTGTGGCGCAGCGCTTTAACCCAGTTACTTGGGATTAAATTAGACAGATTCTATAATTGGTCCTCTTAATAATCACACAGCGTCCGCTCAATGGTTGCCATCGACGGGAACACTAGTGTAGTCTATTACTAAGAAAGTACGTCATTTTACAGGACAAACAACCCTGATTTCTACTTTTTTTGATAACATAACGTTTATGAATCTTGAATGGTTTACGATCACCTGAAATGGTATTACTCATTACTGAAATAGGCCCTACTTTAACAAAATGTTATTCATTAGATGGTAGTACTAAGCTTGCCGCAACACAAATATCAAACTAATGGAACACTTTGTATTCATAGAATACGAGGATTATTTCTGTTACCTCTAATTGGTTTTCCTGAATAAGATTAAAACAAATTATTTTTAAACTGGAATCGAGTAAATATTAAAAAAAAATGGAAAACATTTTATAAATTTACAAAAATTTATTTATTTTAAGAAAATAGTGACAGAGTGACAAATGTTGATCATCATCACATATAAATATGTATATATTTGTGTGGATTAATTAGTTATTTTTTCAGCTGTTCATATACAGAGTGGAACAAAATATGGGAACGTTTTCACAACCGTGCTATTTTTTCCCATTGATAATTTGGTAATTTCATGTTTTAACAATTATGTTTCATAACGTATTATTTTTCATCAGAATAATTTACTTGAAACCGTTAAATAGCAGAGAAATAATATTGTTCATATTTAATACTTTGAAATTCAAATAACCACTACTCTGGAAAGGATAAACCTTTAGAAGTTCGGTTTTCGGCAGTTAATTTATCTTGATTAGACCTTTAATTTGATATCAACCTCGACCTAGGCCTACGCTGAAGATTTTCGTTTAACTCCTCATGGGCCGTCCCCCTGAAAAGAGGAAATGTCGTCAAAAATCATATTTTTTGTAACCATGATGATGTACAAGATTTCATTTTTATAAGAGGTGTCATAAAAAAGATTTGAAAGCGTTTTATAATAATTCAATAGTGTTATATTTATATTATTACTATCCGACAGCCCTTGCTGTTTCTCTACTGGATAGTTCTCTACGCTTTCTTCTTCGGGAATCTACTTGGTTCTTTCTTTCTAAATTAAGATATCAATTGTACAGCTCAACCTGCTGCCGTTCTTTTTGATAGCTAAGTTTTATAGTCTAGAAAATCCAAGAAGATTACTTAAGTGGGGTACAAAGTAAACAAGTCAGAGTTAGTAGAATTTGCCTTTAGTTAAATATATTTTCTAAAGCTTAAATATATTTTGTAAAGCTTTCTTCTTTTTTTTTTTTTTTTTTTTTTTTTTTGACAGGTGAGTCTTATTGTATTAATAGATTGTTACGTTGCCTACTTTTGTTTTCAGCAGCTACTTTGGACAACGTGTTGTGTATATTGTAGGTGATAGGTTTATACTCAGCCCTCATAATAGCGGCATGGTGTCCACTCAACGGACCATGTTGGGTGGTAGTCAGTGTCCGGTCCGGATGTTGTGTAGGAAAGAGAACTGAGTATGCGACTTGTCAGTTGGCTGAAAATCAGACCAAAACTACGTGCTTCAGATTCTATGTCCCTTCAGGTCCCTTAGTTGATCTGGCCATTGGGCTATTAATAAATGACTCTTAAAATGTAGGCCTTAACTAGTAACACTCGTTCATCTACAGTAATCACATTAATGCATCGCTCATATACGTTATTCAGTTAATTAAACAAACTTCAGAAGAAATGTTTAGTATATCTTTCTACCCTACCTACTCCAGGCACATATGACTAAGTATGAAACTGCGAAATTTTATAATAATGGACAGAGGTTTTTTTTTAAATAATTAACTAAAAAACTTGATTTTGTATGTCGATGGTTAAATATATAGATCCATTACATAAGTTACAGGTAATTAACGTATACTTCACTGAATTACTCATTATCAAAATTTGATTTTGAAATACCTTCAATAAGTGGTTTTTGAATGAGATTCTTAAGTTTAATGTATTAATCAATCTTAATATAAGTTATTTCATCCAGAAATTATGTATTCACTCGGCACGAAATCTCCGGCATAGCTGAGGAGAATTTAACGAAACTTAATAAAAAATGATTACTCCAAACTTCATCCTAAAAGTAGAAACAATCCCTCGACTTATTCTTTTTCGTTAGTATTATATAATTAACTTTGGAATTAAATTACTAATTTTATTTCAAACAGCTGAAACAAAAAATATGAACATGACACAAAAGCTTGGCGGATTTGACTTTCATTTTGAAATGTTTAAAGCCCATTTTAACGTATGCTTCCTTCCGGTACCTCGGTGCCATGGATATCATATTCTTTTGTTTTCAATTTTACCAAATATACAAGCAATATTTTAGTCGCATGTGCTTACTATCCAATTCACATATTTGGAACCATTCCAACAAGTATGCCGAAAAGTAAAATCATTCAACCGTTAATGTTCGTACCGATGCAGTCAATCTTTATATTGAATGTTCAAAGTTTTTCATTTTGAAAATGTTACATTAAATCACTTTTTGGAAGTAAAAACAAAACTATTGCTATTTATAAAAAGTGTAAGTTCCTTTAAATCTGAAACAGGGTTTTGTAAAAAAGAAGTTTATTATTTCTTGAAAACACATTTCAATATATTCAACTACCTAAGAAAGTGTTGAGGTATAGTTTTCATTTTTTTGTTCAAACAGCTCAGAAAATATTTGAATTTTTAATAGGTTTATGACAATATAAGAACAATAACATTAATAAAAATGCATAGTTTGTCGCTATCTTTAGTTCAAATATGTGTTTACTAATTATGTATCAACAACCTATTGGGTAGTTTTCTTTTTCCTTTCAAATAAGTTCAGATTTAATTAAAATCCATCTTAAAAGCTCATTTGGAAACATAAAATACCAGAAGTGCACTTTCAATAAATGTGGGCACTTTTTAAAACACAAAACCCGAGAAAAGCTTCAGGACAGACGCATTTCCCAAACCTTCAGTCTCCCTTCCATCAATCTTTTTAATGGAATTGTGTCACAAAATAATTTACTGTGGAACTGAAGAAAATCCTGCAAACTCAATTTTCATTTTATAATACTTTTGATAGAGAAACCTTGGCAAGTTAATATACGAGTAATCAAACTCGTAAATCTTGATTATACATTTAAATACTAATTATTGGAAACTTCCAATAATTTATCTGCTATACTCGTTTTTATTATTATTATTACTACTATGTTAGGGAGAGGATAATCTTGTTCTTAGCCTTACTCTTGCCCATTGCTTATAGACTATTGATCTGTGCGAAATAATTAGGTGAATATTATTGATAAATTCTTCCAGTCCAAGCTGGATTCCAGCCTGTGATATTTCTAACCCAGGATCAAAGTCCTGACGCCTTAGACCACTCAGCCCTTGGCCCACCAAAAATGTAAAACACAATCAATATACATCGTGATATCCCACCCTTTTCATCCTAAATGTTGGACAGCTTGGCCATTTCTCTCTTAGACCTTACCACCTACAGATGCATTATCAATATTTTATGAGTAATCTACCAAAATTTACTAATTTGTACTATTCGTACGTGAGATACACGCATGATGCTTTTGGAGGATGAGTGTGATTGAGCTAAAGTGTGATAAGATTCGGGCTTATCACGTCATTTATGAGCCCGAATGAGGAGTGGGTAATGAAATAAAATATAAGATTTCAACAGAAGGCCTTTCGTCCATAAAAAATCAGGCTGAAGTGAAATCTATAAATTCCACTGGAGCTTCCATTTCGACCTGAAAATCAGCTTCAATTAAAAATGTAGGAGCATTTCATTTTTCATCTGTAGGAGTACAATTAATTGCATCTCAGACGTTAAAAGTTTAAAAATAAAAACTAAATACAAATAAACGTTATGAAGGAGCAATTTTACTAACGTTTAAAAGCCGATCAATTTATTTTATAAATTATTCTCAAGAGATGATAAAACATACTAAGTGTTTTATTAATTGGATTATATAAATTAATTAGAATTGTTGAAAAAATATCTAAATGATGAGAAAATATAATACATGCTCGAAAGGACTTTTGGAATTGGCTATTATTAAAGTGAGAAACAGATTACGAGGTTTGTAGGCAAAGAGAAGAGAATTGTACGAAAGTTACAATTGCTTGAGTGTTCAGGTGACTAATCCTTCCTAGTTTCTAAAAGTTACGTAATGTATCCTGCTGAGTAATATTGTTTCATTTATTTTGTAAACATCTACGTCCAGATTTTTTTACATCTTGTTTTCTTCCTTCTATGGAGAGTAGTTTCATATTACACCTAATGTATTTTCAAGTTTCTACTCTTTTATTCAACAGTATAAGATTTTTTATATTATTTTTTTAGTTTTAAGTTTACGTCATAGTATTTTATGAATTTTATTTCATCAATAGAATTATTATTTGAGTACAGGTGCTGCATTGGCGTAAAAAATAACAATGGAGATATTTTAATTATTGGGACTTTTTACTAAAAGATTTATATTTACCATTAAAATATTTTATTTTGTAGTTTGCTACAAATACCACTCACAGTGGCCAGTGGATAGCCTTAGTTTTAATTTTGTAAAATATTTTCTGTTACCCTTGAAGAAAATTTAAAGTTGAGTGGCTGTTTCTCCCTTTAGGAGTGGAAATCTAAGAAATCCTTAGTGGGTCACTGTGAGATACAAGACTGTTTCCTTAAAATTTCATCAAAATCTGCTTAGTTGTTTTGAAGATTACGTGATATAAGATAAGAAGAATGTTTACATATTCTGTGTTCTTAAAAGGATATCTAAAAGAATTCACATAGGACAGTTTGTTAACACCAAATATTTGGGTATAACTTGTCGCAAGTGACAAGTTCCAGTTTACCTAACTTCTCTTCATTGCTTATTCAGTATTCAAGTATACATATACAATGACTCTCTACGGCAGAGCTTGTTTCTCAGAATTGAATTGCCATAGATCTTGCTCAGAGTATATTTCTCCTACATATCAGCTAGTCCAGTGTATAAACTCGAAACTTGTTAACAAAAGAGTTTTGAGAACTATTGTACATATAAAACCCACTAAAATTCTTCACTGTCTGGTGGTGAGACATTTAGTTTTGTAATAGGGTGCACCGGGACTGCGCCACATAATTAGTCCTAATGACAGGGTCCAAAATGGTCTGCCCCGGAATTCACCAGGACTGCGCCGCTACCATCTCAGGTAACCTAAGCTGGGTGGCAGGATGTAAACAAAATATCGTCATTAAATGCGACGCCAATTTCCCTCCACACATTTTGGCTCTAGATTCTTCGGACTCATGTGAAATCTTTCACAGTTAGTTCAAGAAATCATCTTCGTCTCCTCATATGAACATTTTTATCTTCGTTGAATCCATCAAGGAGGCTCAGCTGGACACGTAAATTGACATTATTAGTGTTTAAAATTGCGAGTCATCTCAAAGAATGAAACAATAGCAATGTTTAAAAAATTAATTGAAAATAAACTTGAAGAACTTAAAAAATGGTCAAGTAAACATTGTGAGTCTGTTGAGATGTGTTTCACTAAAAGTCGATTGGAATACAGTATAGTATGTTTTAGAAAGTGTTGCTATTCCAAATAATCAGAGAGTATAGTCATATACGAAAATATCCCTTGCATATATGGGATCTTATTAAATTAACACAGTGAAATGCCTTCACTCTTTATAGTTCATTAACATATATTGAGATATGATGAAAATGAAGAGAAAACCACTCCAGCTCATTTCCCAGGAATGGAATCATCATAAGGAAGGCCGCGGTCCCGGTGCGTTTTAGGGGCGGATTCATTTTGGTCGCGGCGCAGTGTCGATGCTCTACCTGACCCTTGTGGTGCAGTCCCAGTGCACCGTTGTAATAAACATTAATATAATGCTACCTTTCCAATAAAAATCATAATTTCTTGAAAAAAGTATTTTTACAGAAGTTAAATTGAATTTGTGTCTAGTTTTGTGTGTACTATTTCATTTTTGGTGATGGTAAATTCATTATTATCATTCTATGAAGACTTCATTAATTACACATGTTAAACTTACTCTTTATCTCGCTAGATACAAATATCTCTCATAAAATTAAAACATTCATTATTCATTTTTATGTCGCCGGCAGTAGGATATGTCCGAATATAAAGGACGAATGAGTGTGATGAGTGTAGATGAATGAGTGTAGCTACTACTAAGGTCGCAGGTTCCTCAGAAAGATATATTTATTTATGGCCAAAGAACCATGGTGACTAAGGAACCTACAGCGTTATGTGGAGTCCAGACCACGTAGTATTTGCCTGATTTTTAGCTTGCTGACAAGCCCGCCTCTCAGTTCTCTTCCCTTCATAACATCTAAACCTTGAGTAGTACCCAACATGGACATCCAAGACAGTAGTGTTCACGTCGATGGAAACCATTGAGCGTACGCCTTATTGGTTTTAAGAGGACTGAGTATACAACCTATCGCCTACAATATCCACAATACTTTGTAGACAAGTAGCTGGGTTACAGTACTGCGCCACTAGTACCGATTTTTATTCGTTTTTATAGATGTTATGATTTTGTCTGAAATATCAACAAAACAATTACAAAACACTGTTTTATCAAGTTGTTTCTGGAGCTAAATTAGATGTAGAATGTTGTGGTTTCTGCCCGTTTTGCTCCAAAATGTGTAAAGATAAGAGCATAATAATAAGTGCAAACGAGTTTCATAGTTCATGGAATAAGTGCAATTCGTGCTCTTGTATCCTTCAGACTGCCTCGTTTTTCGTGGCTATTTTGTGTTTTTGCACTGTATACTCTATTATATGTAGTTGTTGTATAATCAATTGATGATGAATTATATTGGTGAAGATAGTTGAGGTAAATTTACTAAACAACAACATGGTAAACGTTTACTTTCCTTAATATCAACACTTATCTAAAGGAAATTAAAAAAAAAAAACACATAAAAACAAAATTAGGGATAGTTACGTACTATAAAACGTACTATAATAAAGGGGGAGAAAAAATTAAAGTAAAAACTCTTCACATTTCATTAAAGGTCTTAAAATGTATAGTCTGATTGTGAATCTGTAAACTACAAATTCTATTTACTTATTCTATTATGTATTGCAAGAAGGGAAATATGAAGGGAATCTGCATAGCTTCCAGCCATGCCCTGTCCCCCTCCCCTCAAGAAATAGTTCAATGTATCGTAAAGTTGATTCTGTATTGACTTTGAGATATCGGTTGTTGAGCTATTCTAAATCAGATTGGTTATAATGTTCTCACATTTAAAACAATATTAACTTATGAGCAGTGAATTTTGTTTTCATAGTGGATTTTTTATAAGTGTGTTACATATTTAAATTTTATATAAAAAAATATTTCTATGGAATAATTGTTGATTACTTCTCTATGTGAGCCCTCATTTTAAGAGTATGTTTATCAAAATGAACAAAAGAATGATGTATGATAATCGATAATACGAGATAATGATAATCGACCTCGTATAAATAATATAAAAAACCCTAAAAAGATAGTTATATTTTTCATCCTATAGTATATTTCATTTTATTAGTCAACCTGTTTTAATTATTCTAATGCAATGGATTCCCGATAAAACATATATTTCCATTTTTGCGATCATGCTGGCTCAATAATTAATACTAACTTTAAAATATGGTGAATAAACTGTCATTCTTAGTAATACAATAAATTAAGCTTTCTCACATGTATACAACTTAATTTCAAATCGAAATTTTAATCTGCATAGTATTTTATACTTAAATATTGTAAACTTTAAGAAGGCGGAAAGTCCCTCTGGCTGTTATAGCTCTTAACCCTTAGCCCTTTCTTCCATCACTGTCGTTAATGGAATTTTGCCAAGAAACAAATTACTTTGAAAATAAAGTAAAATTTGTATATTCCCTGATTTTTTTGTAAGACGTGTTAGTTATAGCAATATTTTGACCACTCAATTGAACTCTATAAAGAAAAAAAAACTCTGTTAAAATGGAAGATATACGTTTTAATATCAGATTTTGTATTACAAACTATATAGACAGTGTGGATCTACAAAAATAAGTCTGGTTTATTGTTAGAAAATTATTATTATTCATTATTCATTATTGAGACATCACAGCGTGAATGAGAGTAATGAGTTTATAAGAATAAGTGTAGTTATTTTTACCAACTAAGGTCGACTGATCATTAAAAATAGCCATTATCTATCAATAGCCCAATAGCCAGGGCAACCAAGGGACCCAGAGCTTTACGTGGAATCCGAATCACGTAAGATAAGAGAATAATAATAAGTGAAAGAGGTGAAATGAGTTTCATAATTCGTGGACTATGTTCAATTCGTGCCCTTATGTCCTTTAGGCTGCTTCGTTTTTCGTGGCTATTTTGTGTTTTTGCACTGTATACTCTATCTATTATATGTAGTTGTTGTATAATCAATTGATGATGAATTATATTGGTGAAGATTGGTGAGGTAAATTTACTAAACAACAACACGGTAAAAGTTTACTTTTCTTAATATCAACACTTATCTAAAGGACATGAAAACAAAATGAGGGATAGTTACGTACTAACAAACGTACTATAATAAAGAGGGAGATAAAATTTAAGTAAAAACTCTTCACATTTCATTAAAGGTCTTAAAATGTATAGTCTAATTGTGAATCTGTAAACTGCAAATTCTATTTACTTAATCTATTATGTATTTCAAGAAGGGATATATGAAGGGAATCTGCATAGCTTCCAGCCATGCCCTGTCCCCCTCCCCTCAAGAAATAGTTCAAAGGATGTATCGTAAAGTTGATTCTATATTGACTTTGAAATATCGGTTGTTGAGCCATTCTAAATCAGATTGGTTATATTGTTTCAGAATATTGGTATGATTTTCAGCAAACTGACGAGCAAGATACTCAGTTTTCATCCCTTCTCAACATCCGGACCAAGGGTACCACCCAACATGGATACTCCAGATGTCATTAGTAGTAGCCACGTCGATAGCAACCATTGAGCGGACCTTTCTCCCTCAAATAGGTGGGTTACAGCACTGCATCACTAGATCATACACAATCCCATACATATTTTTCATATAAACTATTTTAAGTAATGAGTTGGACATTTGGTGGTTTGCTCATCAATGGAGAAACACCAAACGTTTCGTGTTTAAACATAGAATCTTCAAAACAGATATAATTTTTTTTGTATTCAAACTGTTTATAAAGCCTCTTTTATAATCAGCTTTTTGTGCCTTATTGGTTTTCCTGCTTTTTTATTTTTGTAGTTTTTTTATTATTTTTCATTTGTAATCTGACCTGCCTGATTGAAAAAATACATCATTAATTGAAAAAGGTACAACAGGTCTGCCCTACTGGCATTGACCAGAAACTTTTGCAAGATTGAGAATGTACCGCTCCAAACAACAGTGAGCGCGGCTGTTCCATGGATGGGTGACCACTGAGTGATCTCAACCTTGCACGCAGTCCACGGTCTCTGGTGGTGGTTCTGAAATAACTCTTAAACCGTTAGTATCCCGGTTAAGTTTTCGAGAGTGTTCGTCAGCTTTAACTTCACCAGGTAAAATTAGACATCCCTCATATTTGTGTTTAATTAATTTTTTTATTAATAACTTTGTATGCCGATTGTAAAAATTTTATTTAAAGACATTTTTAAATATAAGCTGTCTTTGTTCATTTTATCTTTGCAAAACTGGACTATGAATGTGTGATCCTTGTAAAGAATACAAGGATTCTTTGCTGATTAATAAAACTAGCATGATATTGACAATTCTGAAAAATATTTTTATTAAAACTTGTCACGATTTCTGCTACTCAGTGTTCACGTAATGCATGTCTAAGAGATTCGTACCTCAATTTCAACCTGAAGGTTATGTTTTATCAGTGGTAAATAAAAGTGATCAAGTTTGTCAATTAAAACCTGAGCGTTATTATTACTACTCAAAAGTCATCACTTGATGTTTTCAGGACGTTCTTGTCTTTCATTTTATTAAAAATTATGGAACTTTACGTCCGGAATTTAACACTTCATCCCTCCTCCTCCCTTTATAACAACTGCAGCTAGACTTGTAATTTTATCTTGACACTGATTCAGGAAACAGTGTCATTTTCCAGGCAGGCACGACAAGGGGTGATTACTACGTGTAGCTTCTAATTATCGCTGCGTAGATTTCCAGGAACTGTACTTGCTTGGTAAGAATACTTTAACAACTTCAGATGTTTTCCCACCCCAGTACAAAATATTTTATACACAAACTTTGTACTTATTTGTTTTATTCGTCTATAAATATAAAAGCTAAACACCATTGACTGACCGACCACTGTTTCTCAAAAACTGTATGGATTTTGACCATGAAAATTTAAACAAATATTCTTTATGGGGTACTATATAATACTATAGGATTCTAAGAAAGTGTTTTACATATTTCCTCTCAAAGAGCTTAAATAAGAGAAATACTGATGCTAGAAAATGAGAGTCTTTGTTACCATTCACCGTACGAATGAGAGACTAGGCTGGTAAAGTTTGACAAATGATGTAAATCGTTTTAAATGTAAGCTTGTAATGTAAATAAAACAATATAACGTAAGTAAGGTTATAAGAGCGTATCAAGTGACGAGGTTGACTCGTGAAGTGTGCAGGAGTGTCCTCTATTATTAAATAACGTCAACACTTACTTGTTTTTTACTTTCTTTCATATGCGTCAGAAAATTCATTTTAGAGTCCCCTGAATCCAAAAAAGTCCCATGGACCCATAACATGTTGATGTCTGTCCGTATATGCAGTTTCTGTGTATGTGTACAGTTCGCTGGAGAATAAACGAGGGATCAATTTTTATTGAATTTGGTATGTATGTATATTTATCCGATATCTCTAGACCATTTTTTCCACTTTTTAGAAATTTTACTTTTTTTGCATTTTTATGGGCAAAAGACATGTAAAAAATAGAATTTTCTCAAAAACAGCTCTAAGGATTTTGATTAAAATTTCAGGAAATATGTGAATTAGAATTTAAAATATTTTAGTGATAATCGCATGTCTCTAACTTAACTGATTTTTAAGATATGACAAAAAACTTATTAGAAACAAAACTGGTAGTTTTCAAAGTTTGGATTTTTAGTGTTTATTATAGGGGAATGTTTGTACCAATTCTTTGGAACCATTTATTAAACTATCAATTTACTTCAATGGTTATTTATAACCTTCAGCTGTGTTTAAGATAGTAATAAAACCAGTCATCATCAACGATTCGAACAAATAAATATGTTTAGGATTTATTTTCACGCGTGTAGTAGTGACGTAATCTTTTAGAAACGTTTACAAAATAAACTAAGAACTATATGGTTTTTGTTTGAAATTTATTCGTTGGCATTTGATTGTTCATGACTGATAAATCTTTTTGAAATTCTTAACGCTTCAAGTGTTGTAAAAATCAAACACAACGTTTCTAGATATATAAAACTTCTGTCGTTCGCAGGTGTTACTTACTATAACGTATCCTACATTTAAAAATAGTTTCGATTTAGGATATGGTAGAACCTGAGGATGATAGGAGTTTCATACAAGTCGAAACGTTGTGTTTTTTTTCTTTGTAAAGGAAATCTCCTCAACATTTCGTTTCTCCGACTAACATTTAATTACTAAAATCCGTACTTGGTGATATACGGTGCATTTCACACCCAAGAACACTAACCCGTTAAGTTAATACAAATTTACAAATATTTATGAAAGTGTGGATTGCCAAGAGTAGATATCAGGATCAAGTTCATCAAACGATTTGGTTTTACACAAAACATTTTTTAACCTAAGAGTTGGTTGTCCATATATGTTAAATGTCCCCACACACTTCACATACATATATTTAATAACAGACAGTCATAATCACATACTTTATGGAAGGCCATGTTTGTAACCACCAAAATGCGTCATTTAAATGCGTTTCTTAAACAGTCTCTTAACACAACGCATCCTGTCTGATCGGCTACACTTTACATAACGTGTAATTCCCAAACAACCATCACTCTCGTACACCGGGACTGGTGAATATCCCTTCCATTCCCTAACAATGTTGGTCAATTCCTCTCATACTTTATTTATTTATTCAATCACAATACAGTACATTAGTTAAAATATAGATTTTGTAAAATGGATAGAGCTAACTTTTGTTTTTTTCTGGTATTTTTCATTTTTACCAGATTCATTGTATTCCCCCTCACCAGAAATATAAATCATACTAAGTTTTGCTTCGTATCATGCAGATATCATTACTATAATTTCAGCAGAAAATCTCAGCCCTTGTTATCCAGTGGACAAACGTCTTATTATTTTTACTTCACTGGTATTTTGTAATCGAGTGAAAGGAACTATGATATTATACAGTATTTAAATTAAGTTTTTAATTTATCTGTATCCAAAAATCAAACTCCTTATGTTTGTGTACACAAAACTATATAACTGAAAAAAGATTATATCAAGCATTTCCCTACCTACGTACATTTCACAAATAAAAATCAATAAATGTCAGTGCTGAAAAAGTGCTACTGTGACCAGCTGATTTATGTGCATATTATTACCAAATAATATCCTGTAAGTTTATTACTCTGACCAGCTGATTGTTAATTTATCAAAACAACTGTAAATACCTTCATCCAAGTAAACAGTAAATTGTTATTGTAAACTCAATAAGAAAACTTTACGTACCCCTAAAAAATAGCTAAGCTATTTTTTAGATTAAGCTGATAAAAGCGTGGCTAGTTTAAATTATAAATTTGTAAAGCGTGCTTTTCTATTATTAGTTACTATGGGTCCCAGACGTTGCATTGCTTGTAATGCAATTTCTTTAAATTACGTTTGAGTTCAATTACATAAGTAAACAAATCGTTGATATAAACTAAATATTAATTTCAATTAAACGTTTCAGTTAAGTTTGGAAAAATCACATCGTAATTTCGGTGCACACAAAACATTTCTTGCTACCAGATCTAGTGTCATTGCTGGTCGATTGGCTATTTGGACACACTGACGACAAAGGATTACGCAAAACGTTCTCTGCGATGTCTTTCAGTGTAATGAGTTTTCAATTAAAATGTCTCAGTCCTTAATAAAATCCCCTTTACAAAAGGTTTGATCAATAAGCAGAAATAAATTAAAATACATGATATAATAGTTCCGGTAGTTTTTATGAGAGATTTTGTGTATCAAATAAGCATGTGAAGCCTCCAAAATTTGCATGTATGGAGTTCCAAAGTTTGATCACATAAACATACGTAGCCTCCAAAGCTTTTATGTGAGATTTGGTGTACCACATAAACATTTGAAGCCTCCAAAATTTGCATGTATGGAGTTCCAAAGTTTGATCACATAAACATACGTAGCCTCCAAGGTTTTTATGTGAGATTTGGTGTACCACATAAACATATGTAGCCTCCAAAGTGTGTATGTAAGATTTGGTCATATAAACATATGTAGCCTCCAAGGTTTTTATGTGAGATTTGGTGTATCACATAAACATATGTAGCCTCCAAGGTTTTTATGTGAGATTTGGTGTATCACATAAACATATGTAGCCTCCAAGGTTTTTATGTGAGATTTGGTGTACCACATAAACATATGTAGCCTCCAAAGTGTGTATGTAAGATTTGGTCACATAAACATATGTAGCCTCCAAAGTGTGTATGTAAGATTTGGTCACATAAACATATGTAGCCTCCAAGGTTTTTATGTGAGATTTGGTGTATCACATAAACATATGTAGCCTCCAAGGTTTTTATGTGAGATTTGGTGTATCACATAAACATATGTAGCCTCCAAGGTTTTTATGTGAGATTTGGTGTATCACATAAACATATGTAGCCTCCAAGGTTTTTATGTGAGATTTGGTGTACCACATAAACATATGTAGCCTCCAAAGTGTGTATGTAAGATTTGGTCACATAAACATACGTAGCCTCCAAGGTTTTTATGTGAGATTTGGTGTATCACATAAACATATGTAGCCTCCAAGGTTTTTATGTGAGATTTGGTGTATCACATAAACATACGTAGCCTCCAAGGTTTTTATGTGAGATTTGGTGTACCACATAAACATATGTAGCCTCCAAAGTGTGTATGTAAGATTTGGTCACATAAACATACGTAGCCTCCAAGGTTTTTATGTGAGATTTGGTGTATCACATAAACATATGTAGCCTCCAAGGTTTTTATGTGAGATTTGGTGTATCACATAAACATATGTAGACTCCAAGGTTTTTATGTGAGATTTGGTGTACCACATAAACATATGTAGCCTCCAAAGTGTGTATGTAAGATTTGGTCACATAAACATACGTCGCCTCCAAGGTTTTTATGTGAGATTTGGTGTATCACATAAACATATGTAGCCTCCAAGGTTTTTATGTGAGATTTGTTGTATCACATAAACATACGTAGCCTCCAAGGTTTTTATGTGAGATTTGGTGTACCACATAAACATATGTAGCCTCCAAAGTGTGTATGTAAGGTTTGGTCACATAAACATACGTAGCCTCCAAAGTTTTTATGTGAGATTTGGTGTATCACATAAACATATGTAGCCTCCAAGGTTTTTATGTGAGATTTGGTGTATCAACATAAACATACGTCGCCTCCAAGGTTTTTATGTGAGATTTGGTGTATCAACATAAACATACGTCGCCTCCAAGGTTTTTATGTGAGATTTGGTATATCACATAAACATATGTAGCCTCCAAGGTTTTTATGTGAGATTTGGTGTATCACATAAACATATGTAGCCTCCAAGGTTTTTATGTGAGATTTGGTATATCACATAAACATATGTAGCCTCCAAGGTTTTTATGTGAGATTTGTTGTATCACATAAACATATGTAGCCTCCAAGGTTTTTATGTGAGATTTGGTGTACCACATAAACATATGTAGCCTCCAAAGTGTGTATGTAAGATTTGGTCACATACACATACGTAGCCTCCAAAGCTTTTATGTGAGATTTAGTGTATCACATAAACAAATACTTCCAAAGTTTGCTATTTGAGATATCAAACAAAATGTAATATTTATTTCATTTTCATGAAGGATATGCCAACCTCTCTTTCTTTCTATTACATCCATTCCCCATAGACTGTTTATTTGTGAGGGAAACTTAAAGGGAGAGAACCAGTACAGTACAAGGTAAATATTAGTGATAAAAACTAACAGTCAAGGGCAGGATTCTAACCAGCGCTATTTCTAACTCTAGTTCAAAGTCCTGAGGCTTTAGACCATTCGGCCTTCGACTCCACAGTATGGAATCATTCACCATCACCTAGTTGATAAACTAGTTGATTAGTTTAAATAGCTTTATCACATTCAGTTCTTGTAAGTTTTGTATTTTCTTGCTTTAACGAACTTAACTATTTTTTTACTTGATAATATGTTTGGAGGTTTCTTTCTTAAGAAGTATTCGACTGAGGAAATAGGTTCGAGTATACGAGGTGAACTTTTTAGATTTTACTAGGCAATGTTTACAATAGTATTCATTTTATTGAGATTTTAAAACATAAGTTTCTCCACTATATTGTAATAAACTATTTTAATAAACCTAGGGTTGCTCGCAGACGTTAACTACTTGACTTCTCACGTTGTCTACTTGTAGCTCTTATTTACATCCTTACGAATCTTTGGGAAATTTTCAAGTGAAGATTTAAAGTAACTTTAATCTATATAGAACTACAAAGTATTTATAACAATAAATGTTTTAATCTTATTGATAAGTTATTTTATTTTGTTTATAAACCTTTTATAGTTAATTAATTACATCGTTGGCTTCAGAACTATGAAAGTAAAACTAAACACTAACTCCTTGGTTAAGTCTTTTCATTATTAATCATCACCACTATAAAATTAGAAAGTTATCTTTCTATCTTTAAAGTTATCTTCTAACTTTAACCGATTCTAACTTTCTAGAATATAAATAATTTTTTCAATCGCAATCTGATTTTGCTTATATTTATTTATTTTTTTCATTGGAAATGTTGTGCTTGCATTATGTACACTTTTATCTTTGTAGTTTTAAGTATCTCTCAGAGAACTTTCATGTATCTTCGTTATAATAAATAACAATAACAGGGTTACGTGTAAAAGTTCGAAGTAAGTGTATGACAGTGAAATGTATATTTTCTTAATAAATAAGTTATTATTTTATTTTGATTAACCTAATTCTTATAATTAATATTGCTATAATTAACGTTACAACATGATTAACGGTAAAAAATAGATTCATATTGTTAATATTCTATATAATAGAATATAAAAGTTAATAAACTCAAAGCTAAAAATATTCCAGAAACAGCCACTGAAAATGGGTTATATTTTGTTACGTACCGTATCTAAACGTCAATTATTGAATACAACCGAAAATTTATTGTGAGGTACAAATGAATAAATGAATTACTAAAAAATATATTTTATTTCAGCATATAACAAAATCGAACTAAACACAAAACAAATACCTTATACAATAACAATATATACTGAATTTCCGGAACAATAATCATAGAAATACGTGTTTTTAAATATAAATAAAATGAACAGAAATATAATAATTAAAAATAAATATAAAGAAAACGTAAATAAGAAAATATATATTTGAGTAAATTATAAATATTAGAGAAGTGGTTTAAGCTATAGTAATATTTGTTTGTTATATGTCCATACCACTCATAAAAATTACAATAACTACTAAAATAAAATATAAGTTAAATTACTTCACAAAAGCAAACTCTAACTGGCCCACTTATTGGAGCACCCAAAGTCAAAAGAAAAAATAGCATAGCTCCTTTTCAGAGAAAAATTATAACAAGTGTATGCATGTTAGTGATAAATATATTAAAATCTTAAACCGACAAAATTAAGACTACTAAATTAACATTAAGAAAAAATTAAAAAAATTACAATAACAATAGAATAATCACAGTTATTATAGTAATTTGTTAGTATTATTAAATGTTAATTACTTTATAAATCCATCTCCAGTTCAAAATTAACCGTTCGGAGGCTTTAATCCATAAATTGGAAGTTTGTCAAGCAAAAATAGCCTACAAATTCAAAAATGTGTAACTTGTTCGTCTATGCCTATCTAAAATTCCAAATCATTAAAATTTTTAATTTAAAGAAAGTAATCCATTTTATAATTAGTATATTTTTAAAGTAATTTTACAAACGCATGACTCACTTCCAATCTTCAAAAAGTTTTTATGTTTTTAAAACACTAAATAACGTTAAGTTTCTTACAGAAAGTTAGAACAATTTTTCAAAAATGACGGAAATTAGTTTAAGGTGACTAATTCCAAGCTTAGAAGAGTTATAAAATATTCAGCAGATAAATATTGTTTCTGGTTACACTTTTCCAACTGTAATGAGTCTGCCGCAGTTCCAAAATATACCATAACCTTTTTAGACACTAACCATATTAATGGATATTGTTGCAATTCTAACTTTTACAGTTTACCATGGATGATTATAGATCATGTTTGTAATAAATGGTCAAAACAGTTTTTAAACTTACACTAGTCTGTGAGCAATGGACTAAAATTCAATTTTGACCTGCATTGCTCAAATATTTTCTATCACGTGATTTTTTACAACAAGATAAGTTTTACAGTAATTTGAAAACTAAATTAATACTTTATCTTGTACAGTATTGCTTTTGTTTACATTAATAACAAACAATTTAATCAGAAAAAATATTGTTATATGTTAAAATATTTTAAATATTGACCTGGAGAGATAATCTTTCCTTTTCGTTTTTTTCTTTATTAATACTAAAATGTTGACGTATAGAATAATTATATTGAACGATTTCCATCGTGACAGGAAATTTACGATGAACAAAACAGCTGCAACTTATCTAAATTAAGATAAGATGCAGCACAAATATATAGTACATAATAAATTGCAATATATAAACACCAAATATTGCAAGTTTATTTTACTGTACTCTTTCTTCATAGATGTAAGAAAAGTCAATATAGTTTATTATTTTTAATAATTATTTCGCCACTTTATTATTGCTGCTGATTTTTTTACACGCCAAATCACAGATCAATGGCGTACAACAACATGCTCATCAGAGTGTTTTCTTATTTTTTTATTTTATAAAACAGCTAAACTGTGTTTTTTTAAATATCATTTTTTGTTCTTTGTCAGCACAAGTTCGTGGTTTATCAATGCAAATACCTATTAAACTTACAAAATTATTAAAAAATAACCAAAAAATGTGCTTTATTTAATGTTAAAAATTACCACAAAAACGTCTTAAGAACCGTTAAAAAATAAAAGTTAAATTTGCATTTTTGATTGGATAAATTTTTATAAACAACTTTGTATCACACACATATATAAACTGTATGTGATCAGTTAAGACATTGTATATACAAAAATACTACGGGATTAATGAAATTAAAATAAATAAACAATAAAATATTCGCTTCTCATTTTGACGCCTTTTAACAGCAATTTAACCAAGATGTTTGGAAAACATTCATATTGTTATAAAAGTTAATCAAATTAAAATTTTAAATATATAATAATTGAATTTAATTAGCGTATAGATTTATCCTTAAAACGCAATTTTTCATGATGAGGTGGTGGCCTAACGGTCTAAAGTGTCAAGACATATGGTCTGGGTTAATATAGTGCAGTTTCGAAGAATATTGGCCTGGACGAAGAATATTCATCTTGTACTACACTGATTCCCCACCTTAATCTATCTGAATATATTCCCTACAAATAGTCAGTAATGAATGGCCATAGTATGGCTAAAAATAAATCGGCCTCTTCTTAAAAAATAAATAAAATAAACTGAGTAAGTTTAATTTCAAAAACCTAACATGACTTTAGTTTTAAATGAAAGTACAGTAAAACTATTTATATTGGAAATTCACAAGGCTATGAAACGTTAATATTATAATGCCATTAAAAATTATTATTACTATTTTAATGGCATTTCAGCACTGCTCTGATATTTTCCACTACAATGTCTAACTACTAGTTAGTATATATATTCAGATAGTAATAAATAATAATAATAAATGAGTAATAATCATATAGGTGGGTTTAACAAAAACGTAGGAAATTAGTTACAGCATTCAACACAAAAAACAAATCAAAGCAGAAGGGTGTGTTTTAGAAAATTAGTGGAAAGTGCCTTCAACCAAACTCTGGCAATTCAGATACATCACTCAAATTGCCAACACAAAAAGTTCAGGCACTTCTAAAGAAATCATAGCAGAGAAGTGTCATTGTGATTATATGCGTTGTAACGTATAGAATAAACTAGGAGAACCCCTGCACGCTTCACGTGCCAACAATCAACTGTACTCGAGACACCTCGGCCTTTGGCCTCGGCAAGTGACTGTTTACACCGAAAAATAGTGGTTAAACTGTATTAAGTAAAATCATAAAATACCAATTTATTTCTAATAGCTTAGTTATTGCAACGTATTTACAGCTGAAATATAAACAGCCAATGTTTTTACTAATAAGAAAGATTTATAACCTTCTCAATATTATAAACATCATTATTTACCTTATAATAGATGTTTTATATGTATTTTGATACAAAAAAAATCTAGAAAAAGTGTATTTATTTGTTAGCTCTTAAATGCATTAATATGATAAATGTCAAAAGTATAAAATAATTATACTAATTTAGTTAAAAAAAACAGCTGTTATTAATTTACTAAATTCAATCAAATATTTTGATGGAACAATTCTTATTCTTATTCTTACATATGAGACGCCGACACAACGTTGTTGGTATTTTAAGGCGAATATGAATTATGATATGAGTGTATGATGAGTGTAGTCTGGTTAGTAACTGAGTTCAACTGTTCCTCAGAAAGGGCCCTTTATTAATAGCCCAACAGCCAGGGCAACTAGGGGACCTACAGTTTTATGTGGAATCCGAACCACGTAGTGTTGGTCTGATTTTCAGCTAATTGACATGCCTGATACTCAGTTATCTCATCCAAACAACATCCGTACAACTATTACCACCCTACATGGACACCCCAGACTTCTTTTTTTTAGTAGTGTCCGCGTCGATAGCAACCATTGAGCGGACGCCGTTTCGGTATTAACGGGACCAAGGATCCAACCTATCGCCTACAATCTCCCAAACACTTTGTCCCCAAGTAGCTAGGTTACTGCACTGCGCCACCAGTGCCGACAAATCTTTTAGGGGCAGTTTCTGAATATGTAGAGCGAGTATTTTATGAATATGAAAATTCTTTAGTTTTCCTATTCAGCTTAGAACAAACATTTGTACAGTATTTCAGCTCTGTAGGATTACGGGAAGTGGGAAAGTTAGTGATGAGTGAGTGAGGGCTTTC
This sequence comes from Stictocephala bisonia, assembly GCA_035578905.1. Classification (NCBI taxonomy): domain Eukaryota; kingdom Metazoa; phylum Arthropoda; class Insecta; order Hemiptera; family Membracidae; genus Stictocephala; species Stictocephala bisonia. The sequence continues at coordinate 112,715 of JAQJVL010002126.1, forward strand.
TCTTTATACAGGTAGAGTAATGTTTATGGCACTCAACTTGAGACAGCACCTTTAATAAAAATGAGATAATAATAATAATAATCATATTTATTAACAAAACTACCCTTTAGAGGGATATTATCCGTATATATGTTGGAGAAATAATATTTTTACAATATAACAATCAAAAATAGTAGAGGGGAAACAGGGCTCCGAAAACGTCCCATGAGGAGTTTTCGTCCCATGAGCAGGTCGGGGGTGGGGGAAGGTCACGTGACCTTAATCGATATTTTGATTGACTTTGATTGATTTTGATTTGATTTTGATTGATTTTGATTGATTTTTAATGGGCTTTGATTTGATTTTGATTGATTTTTAATGGGCTTTGATTTGATTTTGATTGACCTTAATCGATTTTTAGTGGGCTTTGATTGACTTTGATTTGATTTTGATTGACTTTGATTTGATTTTGATTGACTTTGATTTGATTTTGATTGACCTTAATCGATTTTTAGTGGGCTTTGATTGACTTTGATTTGATTTTGATTGACTTTGATTTGATTTTGATTGATTTTGATGGTGGCGGCCACCTGCCGGATCCAAACGTTATTGATTGTTTCGGAGAATACCTTCGGGGGTTTCCGGAGATTGTCGGGAACCTTCATTCCCTTGTTATACTATATAAAATACACTATTAGCCTTGTTATACTATATAAAATGCATTATTTTCTCTTATACTCTATAGTAAATCTATACTCCGATCGGTCCATTTTTTGTGACGTCATCCAAGACGGCGGCGCCCATGTTTCCCGCCAAATTTTCTAACCTCACTTTTCCTAACCTCACATTTCCCTCCAAATTCCCTTGTTATACTATATAAAATACACTATTAGCCTTGTTATACTATATAAAATGCATTATTTTCTCTTATACTCTATAGTAAATCTATACTCTATGGGACAGACTTTGACGCGCATTCCTTTCCCCGCTGCGGAAAGTTAATGCGTCTCTGACGCTAAAGCCGACCTTCTTCTTCTATTTGCTACCTCCTGCACTCTTGTGCTCTCATCCATCTTCTTACGGAATCCCCTCTGGTTATTTTCTGTTTTTATGTTTTCCTGTTTTTCTGTTTTTATGTTTTCCTGTTTTTCTGTTTTTCTGTTTTTCTGTTTTTCCTGTTTTTCTGTTTTTCTGTTTTTCTGTTTTTCTGTTTTTCTGTTTTTCTGTTTTTCTGTTTTTCTGTTTTTCTGTTTTTCTGTTTTTCTGTTTTTCCGTTTTTCTGTTTTTCTGTTTTTCTGTTTTTCTGTTTTTCTGTTTTTCTGTTTTTCTGTTTTTCTGTTTTCCTGTTTTTCTGTTTTCATGTTTTTCTGTTTTCCTGTTTTCCTGTTTTCCTGTTTTCCTGTTTTTCTGTTTTTCTGTTTTCATGTTTTTCTGTTTTTCTGTTTTCCTGTTAGTAGATAATATATATGGGCGAATCATCCTCACTTTTCTGCCCTCTGTTTGGTCGAGAGTGGTCACGAGACCAGATCAAAGATGACAGCCTTTCCCTTCTTATACTATATAAAATACACTCCTAACCTAACCTTTCCTCCGTTATACTATATAAAATGTAAAAAGATGATGGTCTTTTATACATGTACTTCAGGCGACTGTCGGCTACCTTCGTACGCTCTTCACCCGTCGGCTACCGGTCTGGCGCACACCCAAATGCTACGCTCTGATTGGTTGCCTCCCTCACACGTAATCTTTCTCACACGTACTGTTAGCCTACCTATTTAAATTAATTTTTTATTTAATTTTTCTCAATATTTTGTTTAATACACAGTTAACATCGCTCTTACCTTCATGTACTCATCTACGGCTTCCTTTAACATACATCGTTACCTACCTATACTTCCGTTAAAAATACCCAATCATTAGGTATCCTCAAATCCCTACTTAACACACTAGACAACCCGCAATACACGTTTTATTTAAAAATTAAGGAACAGATATAATAGGTGATGACGTCAGCTCCCGCACTTTAGTATTACGTCACAGATTTCAAGGTCACGAGGAGTGTTTTTAAAAAAACTTCTTGCACAGAACAATTTTTATTTCCAGAAATTGTTCTGTGCAAGAAGTTTTTTCTCTCTCTTTTTTTCTTTTTTTCCAACTTTATTCACAAACAAATATTTTACAAATACATATGTTACAAAAGTAAATCTTAAAACTAAACCGCAGTGTTGACTACTCTCCTTCAGTTTATCTCTGTTTCTTCAATTAACGGAGCTGTGAGATCTACTACTGGATATTCCATCTCCGGTAATGTGTTGTCATCCTCTCCATACAGCATATCAAGCAGTCTGTTGTAAGTGTCCCGTTCACTAGGTTTCCAAAACAAGTTTTTAAAAAGTCTTATAAATCTTTCTTCAGAAAGCTTGATTTCGGAACAATGACATTCGGATGGAATTCTCCAAATTTGTTTGACAAATATACATTCAGTAAAATGTACTTCAAAACTTTTTTCAACTGTAAATTTCTTTTTAAATTTTAATTCCTCCACTTTTTCTGCAATTTGACTCATTTCTGAAAGTTTCTCCTCATCACTGGAACACCATACTGGTCTTAACAATCTAATTTGAAACATAATTATTCTCAAGTCTGTGTTCATTGTAATGGTGTTTTCTGTGCGAGTCTTCAAATCAGAGTGACTAGGTGTATGTGTACAACTCCTATATATATATATATATATATATATATATATATATATATATATATATATATATATATATATATATATACCCTCAACTAGGTGTGTGGTGGGGGAAGCAATTTATTCTTTTTCCTACTCCCTTCCATAAACAACTCTATTTATAGTCTGGGTTGGGCTAACTCGGGTTATAGCAATGCAGGTGAATCTGGGTTAACCTTACGTGGGTTATTAAAGCCCGGGTTAAATCAACGTGGGTTAGCAAAATCCGGGTTAACACAACGTGGGTTAGCAAAATCCGGGTTAACACAACGTGGGTTAATAAAATCTGGGTTAAATCAGCGTGGGTTAATAACACCCGGGTTTACAGGTCTGGTGGGAAATGTTCTTCTGGCTGGAGCGGGTAGCTCTTTGGCGATGGTTTCTCTCACATTCATAACTGGATTGAATTGTGTCCAATTCATAACCGAATATTTACCACAGCAACACTTTGAAAATGTAATATTGGACAGTTTCATTGTATATATGAAGATTTGTACATAACTCATCCGTTTGGTTAAATACTACTTTGTGTACATTTAAAAATGTAAAAAAACTGGGTCTTTTAACAGTTTCAATGTACGTATATACAAAGTCTACAAGTAATACTTTGAGCACTACCACACTGTTACAGAATGTGGCTCGCCAAACGCCTGTGTCACAAAGGCGAAACATCAGCTTGCTTTAATATAAAGATTATATACTTCCAACTACATAAAAAATGTAAATTAAAAAGCATTCATTTTGTTGGAATCAAGCTTTGACCACTATCATACACTACTTCTGTACCATAGCTCTTGGTGTGAGATGATTAAGTCCGGGTGCTATAATCCGTTACGTGCGTGGCAACATCATCTAATGACAAGTCCTAATGACTTCCTTGATATCCAAATAAATGTCTATGCAAGTTTAGAAAAAGAGAAAAAAAATAATGTAAGCAAGTTGGTATACCATTGAACGGCTTCACCAAGTAAAGATCGACCGTAGTGCAATGTAGGAACCTCGTACTGGGTGAACCTTCTTCATGATTACGGTAACTCCTACACCAAGTAAGTAAGTTAGTTTTGAGCAAACTCTTTTACCGTTAACCTTTAAAAACAATTTGTAAAGTCAATTCTGTTATAATATGGACACTTTTGTTAGATTAACATACAAGACTGACCATACACTCTACATAGAAGACGTTTGATTATCCACTCACCTACTCAATACACACAAAACACTTGTTTGATCACACACCCATTCATCAAACAGAACTGTCGACACTCACTCCACCTTCCCAAAGCATAAGACTTTTGAAGGGCCGCCTACCAAACATTCAAAAAAACATGATAAACAAACTACACACTGTGCAGACATGACTAAAAATTCCATCATACTACCATAAAAACATTCCTATTGATATACCCCTATCTACCCAATATACGTACCACACACCGTACATACAATACCTATGTTTAGCCACTCACATACTAAACACACAAGACTCTTGATTGACCATCCATTTACGTAAAACATGTGGACGACCTATGTACCAAACTAACATAAATCTTGATATTTCACACACCTAGCCTTTTTATATCCTTTAGACGGTCCACTTACTCATTACACAGTCCTGTTGATAGACGTAACGAGTAGGTGTCACAGTCCCAATTTTCTTAACACGTAAGACTTTTTACGACCACCTATCTAACATACATAACTCATGATAGACCTACCACATACTCTGTAAACATGACTTAATAGAAAGACCTTTTACAAAACACACTGTCCCTTGATAAAACAGCCACCTAATCAGCACAAAAGACTTGATAGAACATCTACTTAGTATACAAAAATGACCGCATACTGTACAAACAAGACTTTTCCATTAGTAGTAGAGAATTTACTTGGTTAACGTAGTACTTTTCATCAAACTACCGTTCTCTTTACGGTTTTCCACAAGATTTCTTATATACAGTACTTAGAAAAAAACCTTAGTCTTTATTTAACTGTTTTTATGGAAGCCCTTGATAAGATACTGGAGAGTATGACAAAGTATATCAGAGACGGAAGTGGTTGGCAACTAAACAATGTTGAACAGATAGACTTATGTATGGTAAAATACAAACCCCTTGTAGCAGCTTCTTACATACCTACCCCTAAAAGTTTGGCAGTTACTAAATGAATAATTAATATTAAAAACACGGACAATAAATGTTTTCTTTGGTCTGTTTTGTGTGCACTACATGGACATGACGGGAGTAAACATTACAGAGTGCAGTACTACAAACATTTTGAGCAGGAAATCAACATGTTAGGTATTGAATACCCAGTTAAGATTACAGATTTAGATCTTTTTGAAGAAAATAATCCATCTCTGTCTATAAATGTTTTTGGGTACGAAGATGAGGAAATACATGTGATAAGAGGGACTACACTGAAAAATCGTAAACACGTTAACTTGTTGATATTGAATGAAGAAGAGAACACACACTACTGCTTGATATCTGACCTTTCCAAGATTTTACCACGTCCAACCAAATATCACAAGAAAGTACATTTTTGCAGCTATTGTATTCAGTCATTTCCAACTGAAGAATTGTTACAAAAACACGTACCAAACTGTACTCCTGGGGAAATCTGTAGATCAACATACATACCAACACCTAAAAGTCTTGCTCATCCTAGCAAAGGAGTTGTAAATATTAAGAATAATGATCAAAAATGTTTTATGTGGTCAGTCTTGGCACAAATTCATCCAGATACACATCAAAACAACAGAGTAAATTATTTCAAACAATTTGAGCATGAAATTAATATGACAGGTATCAATTATCCAGTCTTTGATCTAACACAAATCGATAAGTTTGAGAAGCTCAACCAAACAATTTCCATCAACAGCTTTGCTTATGAAAATGGTGAGCTATATCCAACTAGAATAACAAAGGAGAAAAATAGGGAGACACATGTTAATCTTTTACTTCTATCAAATACAGAAGGTAAGCAACACTATTGTTTGATTACCAACATGTCCCACCTTCTCTCACATCTGACAAAACATAAAGAAGCATCTTATTACTGTAATTATTGCCTCCACCGCTTTTCATCAAATGAACTGTTAACTGAGCATGAACCCTTATGTACTCCTCATGGTGTTGAAAAGACCAAACTGCCCAATGAGAATGACAAGTTGATGTACTTTAAAAACTACACGCTATGTCATAAAGTCCCCTTTACAATATATTGTGATTTTGAATCCTACATTGTGCCTATAGACACATCTTTGAACGATCCAGGAACATCCCACACCACAAACGTATCAAAGCACATTCCATCAGGCTTTTGCTACGTCATTATTGACAATGATGGAAAAGCTATAAAACCACCAGTAGTGTATACAGGTCCTAACGTCATTGACGTATACACTACTGACGTCCTAACGTATCAATGACGTTAGGACCTGTATACACTACTGGTGGTTTTATAGCTTTTCCATCATTGTCAATAATGACGTAGCAAAAGCCTGATGGAATGTGCTTTGATACGTTTGTGGTGTGGGATGTTCCTGGATCGTTCAAAGATGTGTCTATAGGCACAATGTAGGATTCAAAATCGCAATATATTGTAAAGGGGACTTTATGACATAGCGTGTAGTTTTTAAAGTACATCAACTTGTCATTCTCATTGGGCAGTTTGGTCTTTTCAACACCATGAGGAGTACATAAGGGTTCATGCTCAGTTAACAGTTCATTTGATGAAAAGCGGTGGAGGCAATAATTACAGTAATAAGATGCTTCTTTATGTTTTGTCAGATGTGAGAGAAGGTGGGACATGTTGGTAATCAAACAATAGTGTTGCTTACCTTCTGTATTTGATAGAAGTAAAAGATTAACATGTGTCTCCCTATTTTTCTCCTTTGTTATTCTAGTTGGATATAGCTCACCATTTTCATAAGCAAAGCTGTTGATGGAAATTGTTTGGTTGAGCTTCTCAAACTTATCGATTTGTGTTAGATCAAAGACTGGATAATTGATACCTGTCATATTAATTTCATGCTCAAATTGTTTGAAATAATTTACTCTGTTGTTTTGATGTGTATCTGGATGAATTTGTGCCAAGACTGACCACATAAAACATTTTTGATCATTATTCTTAATATTTACAACTCCTTTGCTAGGATGAGCAAGACTTTTAGGTGTTGGTATGTATGTTGATCTACAGATTTCCCCAGGAGTACAGTTTGGTACGTGTTTTTGTAACAATTCTTCAGTTGGAAATGACTGAATACAATAGCTGCAAAAATGTACTTTCTTGTGATATTTGGTTGGACGTGGTAAAATCTTGGAAAGGTCAGATATCAAGCGTAAAT
>JAQJVL010002127.1:0-119657 GCA_035578905.1 Stictocephala bisonia
TTTTAATAATCCAAAGCTACTTCAATGTTTGCATCTTGTTATTGAGCTGCTCATTTAGGTTTGCAGCTTTTACAGCATGTGTTAAAACATGTTGCCCCAATTGAAATTTAGAATTTGGTCTTTTTCAATTTAATTAGGTAACTATTTCAGATTCGTGGAAAAGGGTTTGACCTGCCCACTGCTGTGAAGGGACCACAACCTCCTGAAATGGGTGGGTGCCAATGCTATACAGAACATCCCACTATCCATATGCAGAAGAAATCATGGACCTGGCAGAGTCACAGGGCATCATGATCATTGATGAGAGCCCAAGTGTAGGCACTGATGTGAGTGGATGTAAATAATATAAAATCACAATACTCTTGTAGGACTACATACGTTGTTACTAAATAATGAAAGAACTGTACACAGAATAAGTTTAATACCAAGCATACAAAGAGGCCTCAGGTGAAATGACAGTTGTGAATAGATAGATGGTAATTGGACGACACATATCTTTTGGAATGCTTAATGATGATTATTACAATTATTGTAATAATATATTTTAATTATTTATTTAATTTTAAAGGGGTTTATTTTTTTTAATTTATGAGATGTTTATCTATATGTTGTTGATGGGCGATATAATGCTCCTAAATTATTAAACAATTACCAGGTTATATATTTATTAGTAATGGTGTTTAACTCACATTTTTTAAATAAAAATTTATAGAATTTGTCAGAGGCCTTTCGAAAAACAAATTTTTCATCATCAAAGCAACAAAAAATTATTAAAAGATATAATTTGCAAATATTAAATAAAAATAACAGTGTAAAATAAATCAGCTGGTATAAATAAATATTATTAATTTAAGAAAGGAGGAAAATTGAAAATTCCTGGTTTGTTATTCACTAAAATAATTTTTATGTTCATTTATGTAATACGAGTACGTTTCATATGCATCAAGATAATTATTTGGTTTAGTAACTTCTTCTAATAAATTAATGTTTGAAAAAGAGTGATCAAGCTCCAAACAATGTTTGGCAATAGATAATTTTTCTGGATGGTTATTTTATGTGTTCGTTCAAAACTTGTTTTCGAAAATTCGTTTAGTTTGGCAATATATTTTTTATTGCAGTCATTGCATTCAATTTCGTATATTCTTGATTTATCTTCACTTTTGATTTTTACTTTCTCCCATATGTGTTTAGCATAGAGAAAGCATATTGTGATAAAAAAAAAAATGTTTTTACAAGTTGGTCAAAAATCCATTTTAGGGTCACCTGAACCCAAAAATGTGGTTTTTTTGAAAAACCATTTTTGATGTCTGTTAATTTTCATTAATTTTTATGAAATTTGGTATGTAGATGTATTTAGCCAATGTACGTGTATGGGTGGGTGGGTGGGTCAGTGCCAATGTACGTGTATAGGTGGGTGGGCGGGTCAGTGTCATTGTACATATATGGGTGGGAGGGTGGTTCAATGCCAATGTACGTGTATGGGTGGGTGGGTCAGTGCCAATGTACGTGTATGGATGGGTGGGTGGGTCAGTGCCAATGTACATGCATGACGGGTACTTATTATATACGTTATTATTATACCTTCGTGTTACAGCGAAAGTATACACGTAGATGTTTTATGAGTGATATTTAAAATATTTGAGTAAAAACCGCATGTCTCTAACTTGACTAGTTTTTTAGTTATGGCAAAACAATATATTTGGGAATCAAACTGGTAATTTTAAAGTTTTGATTTTTTAGTGTTTAATATGGGGGAAAGTTTGTGCCAATTCTTTGGAACCATTTATTATCTTTAATATTTGGAAGAATATGTTTCAAATTATTTTTTAAATAGTAAGAGATGTTTGTATCACTGTGTTTTAAAAAGGTCTTCTTGGTTAATTTTCATTAGTAGTCTAATACCTGAACGTAAAAACAGGGCATTACTCTGAAATTCTTTAGGATAGCAATGATTCAACTGAAAATTTGTAGTTAAGCTTATCCAACCCCTTCAGTTTAAATGTGATATTAAACTGATAGGTGTTGTTTATTTTTTAGGGGTGAAAACCACCCTAATGATAAAAAATGTAAAACGACAGTCTAAATCGTATTATATTTGAAAATAACATTTTTATACTCAGAATATATTGTGTTTCCTGTTTTAGAACATAATTAATCTAAATATCATAGGATTAAATTCCTAAAAAACCACCCCTGCTGACAAAAATTAAAAATTGACAGTTTATATGTTGAAAATATGTTGAATTAATGACTATATATTAAAAATGACAATAGTTTCTTGTTCTAGAACATAATTTATTGTACCTCATTGTATTGTACAACCTCTAAAAACCACCCCTACTGAGAAAAATTTGTTCTCAAGAGGTTTGTAGTTATTCATGAAAACCCGTTAGAAAACATGAATTTTTTTAGCCTTAAATCGACTCTTTCAATGAAGAACAACTCTGAAAATATTAATTTCTCGAAAAATGTTCAAGAATATTCTAGGTTTGAAATAAGAGAATATTTAGATTTCTTCAGATTTTTTGCATGTCAGAATTTACACCCTTAAAATGGGGTGGTTTTTATCTCCAAGGTGAGAACGCCTATTGGCACCGTATCACGTTTGTTATTTGGGGTTTTCCCTAGTTACTACCAAATTTTCAAGTGAATTGGTATTATCCTAAAGAATTTCTTCCTCAAAACGTCCAGGTACTGGACTATAGTATTATAGTTCATTCTTATCCAAGATTTGCTCTTTTCTTCAATGTTGGATAAAGTGCTTCTATTAGACTTTTGAATTTGTTTCCTTTTTTTTATGATCATCTCATCAATAATATTTTCTTTTTAATCAATATGATATATATTATTTAGGGTGTGTATATATCATCGTATTTCATAGGCCAGCAACAAAACTAATAAAAGATTTGATTTATTACACAGATAAAAATATCCAAATAAAATAAAATCTACAGTACCAAGTACTTGTGTCTTAGTGTTTAAATATTGATCTCCCGTCACAGAGCTAAATCCAGGAGCTAAAACGAATTGAATTAAGACCAGCTAATCCCCCTTGAAAAGAACACGTTGGACACTCACTAATTATGTGATCCGTAGTTTGAACTTCGACTCCGCAGTCACATGACTGATCATTTACCATCCCCACTTAAACTTTCTGTAGTTGCATCTTCCCACCACAGTGCGAATTGGTAGCTAAATTATTTAGAGTAATCAATTTTTATATTATTAACGCATGATGTTAATTCTATAACTACAGTTGGGCAGGACAAATCACACCCTACATGTTATATTTAGCGCATATACAGGTTTGAGCAGTGGAGGGGAAACATTCCACCACTCCGGCGCTGTACATCAGGGTTATGACTAACTTCAAGCTCCCACTGGCACTCAACTTCCATAATCCATATCATTGTTTTACTGTAAATATAACTGTGTTAATATACAAACTTGTTTTATCTATTGTTTACTAGCGGTTGCCTATTGTTGCAAACACTTTACACGCTTGGTAAACCTAAGATTTTAAAAATGAACTACTGTATGTCCTTGGTGAATATGAAATAGTCTTAAAAGCGGTGAAAGATTAAAGGGCAATTTATATGTTAATCAGATTTTTTTTTTTGAAAAAGCGCTAGTTTTTTAATTATTAAATAATTTACAGTACAAGTAAACGTCACACAACACAAATTTATTACAATATAAGTACAAAATGCACAAATATACTACAATACAAGCACAAAATGCACAAATATTATGGTGATCGATTTCGGTGAACCACGCTCACCTTCCTTAGACCAGAGGGATTCACAAAAGATATAATTTAGTTTACAAGTAAAAGAGCTGTTTCAAATAAAAGTGCCTGTTTCAAGTTTTATAACGTACCCATCTTGCACAAATTTTATTTAAGTACTAGCTGTTTATCCGTGCCTTGCTACGGGATTAAGATATAAAAAGTAATGTTTTAGTTGATTTAAGGTAGCTTCGCGTGCTAATCCTGTAACTTCTCGCCCTCATGAGGGATGTTCGGCCTACAGCCTTGCTTGGGAACTCTGCCTTTAGCCTCTTTGTGCAACTCAGCCTACAGCCTCACCAAGACACTTTACAGCCCCATTTGTGTCAGCCTGCGGCGTCTTGAGAAAGGTCGGCCTATGGAATGTGCGGTTCCCTGTAATTGAATGTGAATAAAACCATGCTTACAACCTTCCCTGGTTTAACATTGTGTAAACTCTAACCTCCTTAATATTACAAACCCCATTGTTTACATTCCAACAGCTGTTAAAACTTTTTGAAAATCTTTATTTACATTTAAATAGCTGTTACTTTTCCATTCATTTAAATCTCCCTCCATGTTATTATTATGGCCTTAAAACGTACTTTGAGGACTTCCCATACCCTTCAGGTACAACTTCTTAGTTCTCACTGAGGCAAATTTTTTGATACCTCAACTGTTTAAATTGGTCTGGAAGTGAGGGAAGAGTTGCATTGACAAAAAACGTCTTCACGTTAATTATATAAGGATTTTGCCTTGTTATAAATTTTGGATAGTAATATATTTACTATTTTTAAATATATCATTATTAATATAAAATATAACAAAAGCCAGAGAAAAATTCTACTTAGTTTAATTAATGTTATTAGGAGGCTTTTTTAAAATTATTTTTAGCATTTAGAAAGCAGGTTTTAGACTGCCTTCTACATAGTCTTCAATTAACCATGTAGAAGGCATTTGAAAACTTTAAAAATTCTTCCCCTACCTTCTCTCTGCTTATTTCTTTGTAATATGTTTGTATTATCTAATATGAAAATACTTTACAATAAAAATACATTTTACCAGAAAAAATTCCATTATAATATTTAATCCACAAAACTTCATTTTTAGAAAAACTCCTTTTCACAGCTGCATCACTCTATTTAATCATCTTCTTACATATATTAGGGTAGAGGGGTCTAAGAGATCATTCAAACATCATCTCATTGGACACTGTTTCTACCATGTTCATGAGTTCCTAACAGCTGCATCACTCTATTTAATCATCTTCTTACATATATTAGGGTAGAGGGGTCTAAGAGATCATTCAAACATCATCTCATTGGACACTGTTTCTACCATGTTCATGAGTTCCTAACAGCTGCATCACTCTATTTAATCATCTTCTTACATATATTAGGGTAGAGGGTCTAAGAGATCATTCAAACATCATCTCATTGGACACTGTTTCTACCATGTTCATGAGTTCCTAAAAGCTGCATCACTCTATTTAATCATCTTCTTACATATAGTAGGGTAGAGGGGTCTAAGAGATCATTCAAACATCATCTCATTGGACACTGTTTCTACCATGTTCATGAGTTCCTAACAGCTGCATCACTCTATTTAATCATCTTCTTACATATATTAAGGTAGAGGGTCTAAGAGATCATTCAAACATCATCTCATTGGACACTGTTTCTACCATGTTCATGAGTTCCTAAAAGCTGCATCACTCTATTTAATCATCTTCTTACATATAGTAGGGTATAGGGGTCTAAGAGATCATTCAAACATCATCTCATTGGACACTGTTTCTACCATGTTCATGAGTTCCTAACAGCTGCATCACTCTATTTAATCATCTTCTTACATATATTAGGGTAGAGGGGTCTAAGAGATCATTCAAACATCATCTCATTGCACACAGTTTCTACCATGTTCATGAGTTCCTAACAGCTGCATCACTCTATTCAATCATCTTCTTACATATATTAGGGTAGAGGGGTCTAAGAGATCATTCAAACATCATCTCATTGGACACAGTTTCTACCATGTTCATGAGTTCCTAACAGCTGCATCACTCTATTTAATCATCTTCTTACATATATTAGGGTAGAGGGGTCTAAGAGATCATTCAAACATCATCTCATTGCACACAGTTTCTACCATGTTCATGAGTTCCTAACAGCTGCATCACTCTATTTAATCATCTTCTTACATATATTAGGGTAGAGGGGTCTAAGAGATCATTCAAACATCATCTCATTGCACACAGTTTCTACCATGTTCATGAGTTCCTAACAGCTGCATCACTCTATTTAATCATCTTCTTACATATATTAGGGTAGAGGGGTCTAAGAGATCATTCAAACATCATCTCATTGGACACTGTTTCTACCATGTTCATGAGTTCCTAACAGCTGCATCACTCTATTTAATCATCTTCTTACATATATTAGGGTAGAGGGGTCTAAGAGATCATTCAAACATTATCTCATTGCACACAGTTTCTACCATGTTCATGAGTTCCTAACAGCTGCATCAAGACAGAATACTTAGTTATTGACTTATAGATTTATTTTTTTTTTTTAAGATAGTTCTAATGCAAATATTTATTTTAAATGGCAAATTTTTATCAATGTTTTCAATTTAGTTATCATTAAGTTAGTTTTTAGTACAATGCATTTTGTCATTTGTTATTTTTAATCTTGACGAATCTCAACCTTAACTACACTTATGTATTCATAAGATGTAATTAATATGTACTGAAATAATAAATAAATAAACGTTTCACATTTAAACACTTTTATTACTTGCTGGCACAACTAGTTAATAAACCACAAGTTTTTGCCATTTTGAAACTTATTAACTCAAAATTATTATTTTCAATAACAGAATTTCCTTCATTTAGGAACTTCACACAAATTTTGATAGAGAAGCACAAGATGGCGATTGCTGAGATGGTTAATCGAGACAAGAATCGCGTTTGTGTTATCATGTGGTCTGTTGCAAACGAGGCCAAATCAGGTGACAAAGGAGCTGGACCTTACTTTGGGTCAGTATTAGTTAGTTTAGTTATGAAGTAGTGTTAAACTTATCTACCTTTATCTAACTGTGGATATATTTCTTAAATGTGTGGTATAATTGATTTAAGCACAGTTATATTTTTATATTGTACTTTTTAGATTTCCTCTTTGAAAAGTCCTTTAATATAAAAAAGACACAATAATGTTGAAATACAGGGTGAGATTCTACTGATGCCCATGACTTTACCAGCAGATTCTAACCATCAAAAAGAAATATAAGTCCAAGTAAATTCTAGTCCATTTCCGAACAGTTTGGTCTTAATTAAAAATGTGTTTTTTAGCGGACTATGTTCAACTATTTACGTAATAAAAATAAACCAATCGACTTAGCAATTGATATATAGAATAATTAGATAGAAAGTTTAATTTCCCATAAATCAAAGGTTATTTGTAACAATTATTTCATTTCACTGAGGTTCTTATCCAACACAATTTGCTAAATTAATTATTTATGTTAATTTTCAAGACACTTTTTCTTATTTTAATCTGGTCATGCAATGTCCAACTGAATAAAAAATTTTCTCTTTTAATAAGTTTGAACCAAAATATACTATTTTAAACTGTTGTACGAAGGAATGACAGAAAAACTATCACAAAACTAAAATAAAACACTGTTTACAAATTTTCTCCCAGCAAGGTAACAAACCAAATAATAATAATAATCTACTCACTGTTGATAAGTCTTTTTTTTACAAAATCAGCAGTGGCTTATTACTGGTTAAAGTAAGCTGATGCAATTGTTAAATAATCAGCTGATCAGTAAAAATCAACTGCAGTAAATACTGAATTATTGCTAAAATTAATTACTGTTTATTTTGTTTCCAAATCAGATTAAAACGCTTTTTTATTATTTTTTGTGTTATGGGTCCTTTTACAAGATCAGAATATGCTGAAATGCCTTTTGTTTGTATTTTTGTTCTGAAAGTGTTTGTGAGTAGAGTAACGAATGTTGCAACATAGACAACCTCACGCACATGAGGGCTGTCTTTGTCGCACTTTGTTTTTTACTGCACCTTCAGTAGCAGTGAAAGTTCAATTACTCCCAGGTGAAAGAGATTAAGATGATCTCGGATACTTTAAAACTGGAAATTGTTGAAACACACTGCAGTGAGAATCTACCTACGGAAACTTTGTCAAGTAGTCAGGTAGTCAAGAATAGGAAACTTATTACAATCAAATGATTTCTTTCACCTTAACTTAATCAATATAGCCCTTCATTATATTTTATTTACTAAAGATGACATATTATTTTTATAGTGAAAAAATAAAAGTAGTTTATGAACATATGCATTTAAGATGAGCAATTTATTTCTCAACTTGTTTTGTTATACATTACTTGCGTAACTTTAGCTAGCTTTGCTTTGTATTGTAAGTTTGTAACAAACTTGTGGATAAAGTTGTTGTTTTTAGGTCTGTGGTGAGTTATTTACGCACATTGGATAAGACAAGGCCTGTAACTGCCGTTATAAACAGATGGTACACGGTGGACCAGTTGGTTAGTTTTACTTATTTTATTTTCTAACATACATTTAGGATAGTTAAAAAAACTAGCTGAAAACAACAAAATACTTATTACTTCTACTTAATCTTCCAGTAAATCAATAATTTAAGTAACTTTTTGAACATTTTACAGTAATGATTTCAAATAGTTTTTTAATTAGCATAATACGTGTTGGTATATATACAGTACAAGTAAACGTCACACAACAAATTTATTACAATATAAGCACAAAATGCACAAATATATTACAACACAAGTTAAAAATGCACAAATATTATGGTGATCGATTTCGGTGAACCACGCTCACCTTCCTCAGACCAGAGGGATTCACAAAAGAATCTGAAAATTGTGGTTTTTTTAAATTATGTGAATAAGGTTTTTATACAATCGTTAAAGTGTAGTATGTGTTATGAAAACAGATCAGATATACTTTTTCATAAAATAATGAATACATATGATGCCAAAACTCACAGAAGTTCAATAGCAAATCTCAAAATACAAGTGTATCAGATTTAAATATATCATGCAGTACTTATAAGTGTTCTGACTCATTCCATTAATCGATGCACTAAGAATTCAAGAAACGACGCAAGACAAAGTGTTAAGATGAGCATAATGAGAGTATGAATAGAAGGAGGGTGAAGGAATGAGGCTAACAGTAGATAGGGAAAAGGATGATAGAAGAGAAACAATAGAAGGGGAATATGAGGAGAATAGAGAACTAACACAGTTGACTGCTGAGAATTTTGAGTTGGCTGAGATTTGCCACCTCTTTAAAGATATTGCAGTAGTTTTTACAAGTTTAATAAAAAAAGAATGTACTTATATTGCAATAAGAGTCCATTCTATTTGCTTGGGCACATTGTGAGCAACGTCTATTTCAGTTATTTTGTCTTCATGCATTATTAATTTATTGTATTTTGTTAATTTTTCTAAAATTTATTTTTAAAACTGTTTGGCAGGCCCAATTTCTGGATGTGATTTGTTTCAATCGCTACAATGCCTGGTACACTTCACCAGGCAACTTAGAAGTAATTCAAGTAGCCGTGGAAACAGAGGCACAATACTGGCGAGACAAACACGTCAAACCTGTTGTCATGTCCGAGTTTGGGGCGGATACATATGTGGGGCTACACCTTGTAAGTATTAATTAAGTTTGATATAAAAATTAAGTGTGTTGACTATTGTAACATCCTCACAGTAACAATAAACTAAAATCTGTAGTTTTGCCCATATTGACTTTCTTATAGTCATAAGAACTCAGGCATATCTAAAAAGTTTTGCCCAAATAAGTATGAACTTACCTATTACTCTGTTCTCATCAATAAAATTAAATGGAGTAGAATAGAACAAATAAAATTAAATGGAGTGGAATAGAATGAAAAACGTCATTATTTCTTTTCAAAGAGGCAAAGCCCTCTTACCTCTTAAACCTCATCATAAACTATAATAGCAATGCACAAGAAAATAAAAATAGACATTACAATGACAAAGTAAACATAACAAAATTTGAAAATTATTATTTAAACTTAAAACCAAATTCATTAAAAACAATTACTTATTACCACCACCACTAAACTACTTTCAATTGTGCCCAAAGCAGAAAACAACTTAGCCCCAAACCAAAGCACTTATCAATGGATCTGATATTATCAGGCAGAGGATTCCAGAGTTCGAAAGTGGAATACTTTGTTGAAAGTGGTGAAACAGTGAACTGGAATCGCTGACATTGATTCACCTCCTATGGTTCTTCGCACACTAACTTGTGACAAGTAAACAAATTCCTCTGACAGATAATTGGATATTGATTTTGAAAAATACTGTCCAACAAAATCATAATATGGAATTAGCAGAGTGTTTAACTTTAAATTTGATAATTGGTTGAAGAATGGAGTAACATCATCTCTTCGCCTCAGGTTGAAAATAAATCTGATGCAGTTGTTTTGAGCACCCTGTAATCTTTCCGCAAGCTCAACAGACATGTCATTAATTACGGTATCACACTATAAAAACCTGTACAATATAATACAGTACCAACAAATAAATATACATACAGTATTCACATATATATATACATAGACACATACTCACACAATCAACAAAAAATATGATTTCATAAAATATAGTACTATGAAAAAATTTAAAATTTTCTCATATAGGACATAACGAAAAGAAAATCCCACAACCTACTTATAACGAAAAAAAGAAAAATAAATACGATTTCCTTGCCTAATTTATCAATACCAACTTATTAACGAAAACCTTTATTAAAAAAAAATCATAAATATATATCACTGGAAACAGATATACAATAGTAAACCAATATAGATTTTGTACTCTTTTTTTGAAATTGGCAATCAATCAGTCTCATTAAATTTTTTGGAGTGGCATAACTCAACGAATTCTTACCATATGTATTACAAAACCGTGTTATTTTATACAATTCAAGACTTATAATTCATATTTAAGTTTTATATTAGGAACTTAGATTCTATTTCGACATGGAAGATAAAATTAATTTGAATCATCTGAGAATCAGTTAAAATTTGTAAAAATAGTCAAATGTACAAGATATTTTCCTTATCGAATCCTTATAGTAATCGACTAATCATCATTCCTTGACTCTCTTCGAACATTGTAAATTGTACGTGCAACGTATTGGCATAAATTCAGCCATAATAAACTTACTTGAGTACACACTCGGCAGCAGTGAGTCTGCTAGAGACCAGACTCGCTTTTTCGTGAGTAGACACTCCTTTTGTAAGTGGGCACTCGGCTGGTATTCAACTAAAATCAGAGTGGCCACCTCGCAAGTCATACAAGTCGCAATCATCATTGGAGTGCCTGCTCGCCTCCCGAGTTGAGTGTGTGTGTTTTATTCAACCGAAGTTGGAGTGGACACTCTTAAATGACGATAATTGAGTAGGCACTCGGAGTTTTTTAATTTTATTCACATCAGCCATTGACATTGACATTCACTTTTAAAAGTATATCTTTTTATAATCCATACACTCTTTGTAATTTAAACCTACTGTTTAAAACATTGTCTCTTTCATTACACATCTGATAATTTGTAAACTCACTAGTCTTTATTAATATTAGTTCTTTTTACTGGATAAAGTGAGTTTTATTAATAGTGTAATTTGTTTCTTGCTGCTATAAGTTTCATTTCTAGTTTCCAGTTAAAAACCTTTTATATTGATATCATTTGTTTGTAACAAGAAATGTTTATGTGCACTAGTAATTGATTTTAAGTTTTAAATCAATTTGATTACAAAACATTTATTTACTGTATTTAACTATCATAGGCAGGCTGGCTGTGCGTAGGTAATGGAGTCTGATGATGACAACACAACAGGTGGTAGTATACAATGTTTTGACATAAAATCAGATAAAGAACTTACAGATTTTTTAAGGAGGAGAATGCTAACAATAGCTTTAAAATGTTCCATATCAATTTAAGAAGTGTAGAAAAAACGTTAATGATTTAGTGGTATATTAGAGGCGGTGGCGCGTTATGTTTGATATAATTGTATTTGCTGATTATTGGCTGAGTGAAGGTGGTTGGAGGGAAGACATCGAGGGCTATGACCTGGTCATGACTGAGACATTCTGAAACCAGAATGACGGGGTGGTCATCTACGTTCACAATTGGTTATCAGCTGTTACTACACAAATTGCATTTGGAGACGTCTACGGATTGAATACTGACTTTACTTACGGTAAAAATAAATTTAACTTAATAACATTTTACAGAACGTACGATAGTGACAAACTGGTTTTTAGAAGAGTTAGAACGTTACTACAATAATATTTGTAAGGGTGTGATGTGTATATTTATGGGTGACCTGAATATATACATACTAGACAATGATGCGAACTCATTGTCTAGTATGTATATATTCATTGTGTGATGATATATATCTATCTATATATATATATATATATATATATATATATATAATTTATTACAAGCTGGTATTGTGCAATGTATTGACAGAAACAACACGGGTGACAGACAACGATAGAGGTTCTTGCTTGGACCACATATTTATGAGTTACTGTAACTTACAGAATGTAAGGTCAGTCGTTGTACATACTGAGATCACTGACCACTACAGCACTGTACTGACCATAGCCACCCTGTCACACAACCTACTACACAACTTACTTATATAGACTTCAACGTACTTACTGAGCAACTGTCTCACTCCAAATGGGGATTGTCCTGTCTCGAAGTTAATGCTAAGTACCAATTAATTTTTTTCTATTATCAAAGGCGCTTTGGAGAGATCAACTTAATTAATCAATAAGAACAATTCCAGATTAAAAAATTAAAACCATGAATTACGACTGAGCTAATAGCAGCATTCATTATAGAGATAAGTTAAGTAAATCAGTAAAACAAACAACCCTTCAATATAAATTTAAAAGAGCAATTTGTGTGTATAGACAGTTTTTATCTAATTTTCTTCAACAAGCAAAACGTCAGAATTATAAACTGAAATTACAAATTCATGAAAAAAACACTAATATATTCTGGGGCGTTATAAGTGAATTGATTATAAGTGAACCTGATGTAACATTGAACACTGAATTTAACACAACCATTTATGAACAAAGATTTCACTACTCGCACTGACATTGCTTTGTTTTTAAACTGCTCGTTTTTTATTTGTTACGTGAATTTATTAAAATTTGATTAGAAACCGGCCCGGAGGACCAGTTGGGTTTTGGTGCTGATGGCAAAGGTGGTTGTTCGTATTTTTAAAAGAAAAAAATATTGAAAAAAACGGGGTGTAAAAATGACACGGGGAATTGAACTTTTTAAAAAATTTTTAGATAAATAAAAAACAAATTAAAAAAAGTTGGAAATAAAACGGAAACTAATCTAAAATAATTATCTATAATAATTCAGAAAGGGAAATGAAAAAAATTAGAAGGGCGGTAAAGTGCACCCTTTTGTTCTCGCTTTTAATTTTGACCTGTCCCTTCCCCCCAAAGAGTAACCCCCTGGATTTTCTGACCTTCCCCCAGCCATGGCGAAGCCCCCAAAACAATTTGTTGAAAAAAATCATTCTTTTTTCTGACCGTCCAATTGCTCTAGTACCTGTTGGTCCAGAAAGTAGAAAGTTTTATCAAATTACAGGTTGAATATTACTTTGAACATAATTACTTACTTTCTTCTGAGCAATTTGGTTTTAGACATAACCTAATCCACTGTTAAGGCTGTAGAAAACTTTGTCTCCTTCTGTTATTAATGGCTTTGAAAACAGAGAAGAGATAAGTGCTTTGTTGTTGGACCTTAGTAAAGCGTTTGACATTGTACCTCACTCAGAACTTATTGAAAAGCTTAACCATTATGGACTTGAAGATGTTGAACTATCTCTTTTTTAGTTCTTATTTGTCTGATAGGTACCAGTTTGTCAACTAAGTGACCAGAGATCTGATCTCAAGATGGTGACAAGGGGGTTCCCCAGGGCTCTGTCCTGGGCCCTTCTTGTTCGTCGTCTTCATTAATGACCTTCCAAAATTCTTACCCAAGACAAAAGCATCTTATATGCATGACGACACTACTTGATGTGTTCTAGTAAACTTCCAGAGCTCAATTTTGTAATGATGGACTATATGAAAGAGAGATCCTACCTTTGGTTTACTGCAAATAATCTAAGAGTTAATGAAGATAAGTCGGAGGATATAATTTTTAGCCTAGGTGTTAACTCTGTTAATAAGTCTGTTAAGTTATTGGGTCCTTCATCTTGACTCAAAGCTCACTTGGAGAGCACATACTGATATTTTATGTACTCGCCTATGTAGAGTTATCTTTTACTTAAGAAACTCAAAACTTTGCACTAGTCCTAATTTAGTTTTAGAAGCCTATTTTTCTCTTTTCCATTCTCACCTTCTGTACGGCGCCCTTCTTTGGGGTGGTTCTAGTGGTGCCTAAAGAGGTTTTCCTGTGCCAAAAGAAGGCTGTGCGTACAATTTTTAATATTAGTTATAAGGACTCTTGTAAACCATACTTTATAGAAATACGATATACTTACGTTTCCTTCCATTTTTATCTTACAGATTTAATGTATTAAAAAGAAAACTTAGAATTATTTGATTTAAGAAGCTCAGTCCACAATCATTACACTAGAAACCAACAATCAATTGATCAAAAGTTGCTAGGCTATCTAAAACGCACTGTACACATCTTTATTTGGGCATAAAACTGTTTAATAAGTTACCATTAGTAGTAAGGAGACATTTCTTGTAAAGATTTTAAGAAGTCTGTGACTAAATGGTTAAAGGGGAAAGCTTTTTATTCTGTAGAAGAATTTTATCCTGTAGTTTAAGTGATTGTATTTTTAACTGATTGTTGTTGTTTTTTTTCATGTAATCTGTGCACTGGGGTTTTATGTGTCATGTACCAAATGATTTTTATGAGCTGTATTGTTTCGAGTCATTTTAAATGTATGTGTTCATTGGTGTAAAATATGCTCTGAGAAATTTAAATTTATAACCTTTATTATTACTACTCTGACATTGTCAATACATTGATATGTGGGATGACAATAAAGATTCTTGATTCTTGATTCTTGATGTATACATTTGAATGTTAGGGGAATAAATTTATTTTCATTTCATTTGACCGCAAGTGCCAAACTTACGGCAATTGGTAACTAGGTTATTGTCCAAAGCAGATGAATAGGATTCCATGGTTAGGTTGGGATATAATTAAATTTAGTTGAATGAGACTTAATTGTTACTAGTAATTTCTAAAAGTGGCATTTTTAAATTTATAAACCGTTTTAAAATATTTGATCACCACAAGCAAAGATGAAAATCTTTACCCGAAGTGTAAGAATAATAAAACTAATCCAAACTCTAGTCAGTTAAATCAAAACGCAAGAGTAAAAACAGTACACGTTCGGATTGAGCACCAGAGAAAGAACGAAGGGATAGGCCAAGGCCCCCTAGATTTCCTACCTAGTGTCCTTCCTCTCAGGAGGGAGATCTTTGGTAATATAGTGAGGAAGATTTTTAAAAATTGTGGGAAATGCATTGTCTTTGAGTTTTAACCCATCCCGTTTTACAGTCAAAATACTTCCATCAGGACGACTTATAGAATCTTCCCTAATGAATCTTTCATCAAAGTGTTTTATACATAAACGGGAATTGGCAGGTATCTCATAGTAATCTCTGTGGATGGCTCTTAGCCAGGTCTGAGCTGTCCTGTGATCTTTCGGGAGGGCAAAATATTAATAAAAGGCTTAAAATAATTACTTTTACATTCTGGAACACAACATTTACCTGGCATAATAATAACAGGTTCCACATATCACCATCTCATAAATATAAATCAGTCAACAAACAACGTAAAAGGTGAGCTACACTGTGTTTACTTGACAGCCACGTGGTCGTGGTGGTTGGGGAGCAGCACGGCCTGGGATTCTAGTGTGGCCTTGGATAGGCGGATAGGTATGAGTTCATATGGGGAGGGGGGGGGAATCAATCAGTAGTTCAGACCAATTATTTTTCTTTGGCTAAGAAAAAAGGCAAATTATAGATATTGAGTAAAATTAAATCTTTTATATAAAATATTTTTCATAAGTCAACGGTTCATTTAAAATTCTTGTACAAGAAGATATGATCGTGACTCAGGCCCTCTTGTCAACAACTACTTTCCGTCATAGGCCTACTCATTGTGTTTTTAATAGAATAATTTTGGGACTAATGACCAGAAAGAAACTTCTTATTGTAGAAAAGCCGCATTATACTGACCTAAATATATTTGATAAAACAGACGAAGTCATATACCCTAATGGAACAATTATTTTGGTTTACTTACTACAAGTTCTAATTTAATACATACCAATCAATTTTTATGTTTCGTTTGAGACATACTTAATACATTATTTTGGTTTTATTGAAAAATATGTCTGTTGGTTTTTATGTAATTGGTTGATATTTAAATAGGTTATAATAATTGTAAGACTATTAGAATTTGTTATAATGCGTCCTTATCAGATTTGACCACTTGTTGTCAGAACAAATCAATTTATTTAATAAAATCATCATAGAATAGCGCAAAATAGAGTGGATTTTATCAAAGCAATCGGCCTAATATAATAAAGGACAATACCCAGACATAACACTGAAAGATGTAGGGCCTACATGATTGTTCCATATTTATGAAAAATGTTTAATCGCCTATGTATACTCATGAATACAAACTAATTATTCAGTATCATTTTACAAAATGTAATGTAATGGTAGATTACCACGGTATATAGAATAAAAGATGGTAGGGATCACATACCCTCGCCGTGATACCTACCGTATGTTGATTAGTTACCATGGATTGTATTAAATATGAAGAATTGAATTGATTTATATATAAATAAGTTATATTAAAGGCATGCTTTAACCTTTTCTTCGTGTTTATAATATATATAATATGTTAATGTATTTTTCACTACACTACTATGAGTTCAGCTGTTTTCGTTATGTGTTTATCATAACCTGCGAAACATCATATTTTCAACAGCTGTCTATTGTTTACTACCGAAAGTAACATTGTTTAAACCGAAAATTTTCCACAGTCAACAACACCTGTTTTTAAAACATGTTTCTAATTTAATAAACAGTTAACATTCCAAAAATGAGTTTTTATTCCATAGTGTAGTGAAAAGTATCGTTCAAAACTCGAGTGAAAGTGTTTTGTATGTTCTCGACCATTTGAAGTGCTCGACAAGTCTCGCACTTCAAACATATGGTCTCGAACATACAAAACCCCACTTTCCACTCTTGTTATGAAATATACTATTGCTCAAACCTAACAAGCACTTTACCAATTTTTTAAATTAGAACTCATAAATGTAGAATCATTAATTTGTCATAAGTTTAATGTTAATACATTAATTGTCCTCGTAACCTTCTCTTATTCTCGAATCCACACAATTTATTGGTTTTTAGTAAATTAAAACAAATTTTGAAAATGACTTAAATGTCAAGAGCATTTTTCTCATTACATGAGCTCAGATATTACAGAACTAAATATATTTACACTAGTGTAATTAGATAATTCTACAATAACAAGTTTCTGTATGTATACATGTCACAAATAGAAACAGGCGTTGATAAAAATTATACAAATTTTTAAACAAACTGTGAAGGAATTATCGATTTCACCAAATAATGTGTAAATTAACATATTTAATTTAACTAAATATCTGCAACATTCACGCTTAAATATTTTTTCTGAAAACCAACAATTAAAAATAATACCTTATTCTGAATTTTTCAGCCCTTAATTTTACAAGGGTCTTTTCTCCTAGAGTTTACCGCACATAACAATAAAACGATTACTCAGTTTGCATAATGTATACTCGTCATCAAACACAGATTGAAATGGTATAGATTTCATTACAATTTAATGTTTTAATAAAACATCAGAGACGTAAAGACGATCATGCAATATTAAATTGATAGTTGTGGCATTCCTGAGAATGGTAGTTAGTTATTTAGTTAATGGTAATTAGTGAGAATGCTAAATAAGGCCAGTGACGTCACACTCGTGCACCCTTCCCTCATTTGTAGTCAGAAGACACAATGCCACAATAAAAAAATGGCTCAGCCCTTGTCTTCAGTATCCCTGGGTTCGCTCCCGCTCTCCCCCCCCCTCCACTTGCTAACCCTGTTGAGACTCCCTGATTGGACACCCCCTGGATACATCCTTGTACTCAGCACAATCTTCAGATGACTTAGTTTTTTAGCCCTACGAAAAGCAATGTCCCTTATCTTTGCAGTTGACATCGATCCATGGGGCTGTTTACTTGGTGACCATCTTAGTAATCAAGTGAGCAAAATTTACTGCTACAAAATTAAATAAAAGAAATTTTACACTACACAATTGACAAAACTAATATCTACAAAATTAAATAAAAGAACTATCTTACTAGGTGCAAAGTCAATTTGACACCACCTCCAGATCTGACAGCTTGGTCGCCATTCCTTGCTTTGTGATGCCATATGGGGGCCCATCCATGAATGGAGGGTAAATCAATTTAGAGACAGGTAAAAATAATCATAATAATTTAGTAATGAATTAATGCACAGTGGAAATATCAGATGCAATTAGAGATGTGCCAAACTGCTGTTTGAAAGCAGCTTTAGCTGGAAGCAGTTGCCATCACTAAGCTACTTAATTAAGTTGCTTATTAAAAACAGTTCAGCTGAACTACAGCACACATATTGGCACGTCTACACCCAAAACTCAGCCCTATAGAGGCAGGTCATAACATGAAAGGAAAACAGCTGAGCAGTCAGTTCACATTTGCCACATCGCAACAGTGGAAAAGAGCTGCAGACAGCAACTAGTATAGAAAAGTTCTTACTGTTCACTGCTGTTGACTAACCTGTTTTCTGTAACTGTTGGACGAGGTTAACTGCTGCCAAAAAGCAGGTATTCTCATTTAACTGTTTAGTAGCTGAGTTGCTTACTTTAATAAGCTGCTTAAGAGGGCTCTAAAGGGAAAGAAAATATAGAAGTCATGCGACACTGGCGAGAGAAGTTGGAACTACGTCCAGGTTTTTTTAGGCTATGAAGTTTACTCCGCCAGACAGAGTATAATATAGTTCTTTAATAATTTCCTGTATAGTAAGTTTTCGCTAGTATTTTCAACCGGAAATCCCAATTACCCCTCCCTTCCACCTGCTGCCTCCTCAGTTGGCTACGCCCCTACCTTCTCTGTCTGAATATATGTTGAGCAGAGAGGCCAATTCTTTTCAACAATTGTCAATTTTCCAGTCAGTACCGGAATTGCTGCTGTATTTTATTTCTTAAAATGTTTTTATGTCATTTTGTTTTTGTAAAAAATAGTAATATTTGTTTAGAAAAGTAGAATTTTTACGACGAAATCAAATTATTCACTGATAAAATTAGGGGCATACTAAAATATTAAGTTTCTACTTGAAACGTTTTCCAAAATCATAATTCTTATTAAAATCTTGTTATTCTTAAAACAGTTAAAATTTAACTATAGTTAGGCATCTACTTACCATAGTTGTATTCTACAACTGAAAAACAATTGAAGAGTTTGATCTATAAACATAAAGATACGCTTCACTAAAAACTGAGTAAATTATGTTGCAAAGCATGTTTTTTTGTAAATATTTCTTAAAGCTGTTGGATTGTACTCTAAATATTGGTTGTTATGTGGTTAAATATTTAACAAAAGGCATCAATTTGCAAATAAATTTCTATTTCGTATCTTTTTATGTTCGGCTTGAAGATTAAAACAAAATAATATTAAATAAACGCCACAACAATTCTCAACACACGCTTAAAGCATTAAAGGATATGTTTTACTGAAAACTAAATAAAACACGTTAAAAAGTAATAGTAACAAATAGCGCCTGTCAATTTATTTTACGTTTTATAATTTTGTACGGTTTATTAACTATTTTTAACAAAATAAACAATGATAGCACATAAACTATCATAGTTTTATGGCAATTGCAACATACACACACTAATTTCCAAACATTAAAAAAATAATTGAAATGTAGCCACTTTTTTATTTGCTTCTGAAGTATGCTGAATGAATTACTACAATACATGAATATAACACTATGTGGACAGTTTGGTTTCAAAAAGCAAACATGTTGTTACAACAAATATTTTCGCGGACTGAGACGAAAACCGAAGCGAACCGTATGAATGATATCAATTATAATTAAAATAATATATTGTAATCTTGCTCAATTTTCCCATTGCCATGAGAAAAGCAATTATTTTATTTCGACAACAGTTCTTACACAATTACTTTTAAAAAATTTTAGTTTTACTGATAAATATTTCACAGTATTTTTAGGAGTGATTAATTTAATATGATTCAATTAGGCCTGTATAAATTACTAAATATAACCTTTTTTTTAACACGAATGTTAAAAATAACCAACAATCAAAACAGAGAAACCAACAGAGAAACTGCTGCGAGCATATATCAATTTCGAACATATAATTTTAGACGTTCAAAGCAGATTGGACTCACCTACCTGACAGTACTTTGTCCTCATAAACATGTATGTTAGGGGTAGTTTAGGCTCACGTAGTCTACGAGTTTGACCTCAGCAATTCACACAATACTTTGGTCTCAGTTTTTTTATATGAGTACAGTAGTTTGTCCTTACCTGTCTGAGCAGTTTGGACTCATCCATTGTGGCACCACAGTACATAAGCCCTAAACACTTCGTTACCTATGAATGTATTTGTCGTTCATAAGAAATTATTATATTGCATGGATTAAAGCTGATGTTAAAACATATTTAGAAATAAATTAATGTTATTTCCTAGTAAATATAAAAACATGCTTGAACAATTTATTGATAATAAATAATTACTCTACATTTGCCAGAGTATTATAATATACAGATACATGAGTTAGCTGAGTATGTCGCAATTTTATAAAGTCACTATTGCATTTAAGTAATAGATCTTTTAAGAACAGTTACATACATTCAAAACGTGACCAACATGGGTTGTACTAGTTATTACCTTGGGTACCACCCTTGATCAACTTGGGTAGTATCTGTGATTATTTTGCATAGAACCCTTGTCAACTTGGGTAGTACCTGTGATCCTTGGGTAGCACCCATGGTCAACTTGGGTAGCCACCCGTAATTACCTCGATTATAAACGTGGTTAACATGGCTAGCCCACTCATTACTACCTTGAGTTGAACGCGTGGTCAATATGAGGGATTGTCTTTAGTAGCAGCCATGGTCAAACTGAGATAGTATTTGTGATTTTTATTGGGTAGGATAGGATCTGTGGTGGACAGGACTTGGGAAGTCACCTGTGATTACCTTGAGTAGACCCTGTGGTCAACTTAGGACCTTTAATTATCTTAACAGTGGTTAATATGGGTAGTACCTGTGATTACTTTAGGTAGGACCGGTGGTGAACTTTGGTAGTGCCTGTGATTACCTTAGTTAAGCCCTGTGATCAACGTGAGTAGCCTTACCTGATTGCCTTGGGTAGCCCCGGTGGTCAACGTGAGTACTACCTGTGATTATCTTTGGTAGGATCCGTGGCCAGCTTGAGTAGCCACCCATGATTACCTTGGGTAACACCCGTGGTCAACTTAGATAGTACCTGTGATTATTTTGGGTAGCACTCGTGGTCAATTTAGGTAGCCACCCGTAATACTAGTAATCATTTTGAGTAGTACCTGTGATTGACTTGGGTAGCTCCCATGATCAACATGGGTAGTACTCTTGGTCCTCTATGGCAATATCTCTGATTACCTTGGGTAGCACCACCATTGATAATTTTGCTTATTATATGTGATTTGGGTAGCTCCCATTGTCAACTTGGATAGAATCTGTGATTACCTTCAGTATAACCCGTCGTCAACTCGGTACTATCAGTGATTAACCTTGGGCAGCACCCTTGGTTACCTTGGGTAGTAACTGTAATTACCTTGTGTATCACCAGTGATCAATTTGGATAATATCTGTCATTACCTTGGGTAGCTTCCAATGGTCAACTTCGATAGCATCTGTGATTTCCTTTGGTAACACCCATGATCAACTTGGGTAGTCACACCTCATTACCTTGGGTAGTACTCGTGGTCAACTTAAACAGTGGCTGTGATTACTTTGGGTAGGATCCTTTGTGACTTGGGAAGCCACTCATGATTACCTTGAGTAGAGCCTGTGTTCAACTTAGGTAGGACCTATAATTAGTTTAGGTAAAACATGCGGTCAACTTGGGTAGCCTCACATAATTAATTACGGTGGTGAACTTGGTTAGTGCCTGTGATTACCTTGGGTAGGACCCATGGTTAACTTGAGTAGCCACCCCTTATTACATTGGCTAGCACTAGTTGTCAACTGGAGTAATCACTAGGGGAGAAACCGTAATTAATTTGAGTAGCCACGCCTAATTATCTTGGGTAGTATCTGTAGTTATCTTGGGTATTATCAGCCATTACTTTGAGTAGCACCAGTGCTACAAGATAACAAGTGTGATTACTTTGCGTAGGACCCATGGTCAACTTGAGAAGACACCCGTGATTACCTTAAGTAGAGTCTGTGGTCAACTTAGTAGGTAGGACCTCTAATAATCTAAGATATAACACGGTCAATTTAGGTATCCACCCATGATTACTTTGAATAGTTGAATTACATGATTACTTGAATTACATTGGTGAACTGAACTTGTGTAATCACCAGTGATTACGTTGGTTAGCACCTGTGGTCTACTTTACTAGCCACTCATTATTGACTAGCCACGAGTGCTAGCCAAGTCTATGATGGTGGATGGCCAAGTTTATTACGGGTACTGTACGAGTTGATCATTAGTTTTAGCCATGTTGATCACGAGAGCTAGCCAAGCCCATTACGGAGGCTGCCCAAGTTGATCCCGGGACCTACCTTAGCTGACCATGAGTTTTAGCCATGTTGATCACGAGTGCTAGCCATTACGATGACTACCCAAGTTGATCAGTGTGGCTGCCACAAGTTGATCACGAGCTCCCAAATTAGGTCAGTGGATACTTAAGTAATTGAACATGCATTAAATTAATACAAAACCAAACCGATCAGAACATCTTTATTTGAGCAATATAATAATAGTTGAACAATTTTACTTCAATACACAAGTAACGTAAAAAAATACAAATATCATACAGTATAATACTTGTACTGTATTGATAAAAAAATAAGTGCAATATGTAGGCTACGAATGTTATGGTGATCGATTTCGGTAAACTTAAGCTTACCTTAATCGATCACCGTTATATTTGTTCAGTTTATATTAATATTGTATTAAATTCATCTACCAACACGTACTATGCTAATTAAGAAAACTTTTTTAAATTAGTATTTTATTAATTCTCTTCGCATTGCACAATGTTTAAATATCACTTATGTCAAGTTTTTACCGTCCTAAGTCTTCTCATTGGCTGTTCAACGGAATACATCGGGAGTGGTACGAGGTTCCCAAACACTACCTCGCCCCATGACTTCAAGCCTTGATTATATACGCACCGTATGCGTATATAATCAAGGATGTAAGATACTACTCCAAATGATTTATATTAAAAAATAATAATTTTGTATCAAATAATATGAGCAATAGTAATTTAAGAAATAAACGTTTAAAAATCGTAATTGCTATTTTTACTTAACAAATAAAATCTGTTAAGTTACTTCAACTTAAATATTTCATTGAGGTGTTTTACACACCATGATATCGGTAATTTACGTAAATACTCAGTGCTACCTAGTGACAAAATTGTGAACTACCAGAGGCAACTACTAATGTTACGCTTTACACACAGGTAGCGCTGTTAAATCTCTCTCTAATGGTTATACAATATGGCCGCTAGGTAGCAGTAGTAAAACTTATTATAAATAGCAAGTATTATTTTTTTAATAGCCCTATTACTAATTATTATCTTTCTAGTTCAAAATGGATATTAATTAAAAATAAAACAATTATTACGTGGTCACATACATAACATTTATAACAGAAAACGTTTTTTTTCTTATAAAAGTCTATTAGAAGTCTCGGAGTGATATAAAATAGTTAAATATTATATAACCTAACAATGAAATGTTTAAATTTCAGCACAAATAGAAAGATTATTATTAAAAATTTTTGAAGGCCGAGTGATTAGTTAACTGAACTAATCACGAGGCTTCATTATCATTCATTCTATCAGGAAAGGAAGTAGTTAGAAGTAGGGTTGCTGTAATACCCAAGTGAAGTGCCAACCTAGGACATCAGGCATACTATGACTATGAGGGGGGAGGGGGGTGTATGGTATGACACATTATCTATATGTCCATGACTTACCACGACTTATTTTAAACTTTTAAAAATTTAAATAAATGACAATTCTAAACTGAGTTATGCAAAATGTGAGCTTATCACCCAACACCTTCAACATCTCTTTCTAGGCTACCTTTTAAGTTTGTGAAATATGTTATACATGCCTTTGTGATTAACACCACCAAAATTAGTATTTTTGTAGTCTCCACAAAACAATAAACATTTATCTAAAGGGATATTTTCTTCGGACAAGCTTATGAGGCAGTAACTGGTTAGTGTTTTAAAGTTTCAATTATCATTGAGGCAAACTTTGCTAGCAATTCCGTCATCCTCTTTAAAATATTGAACAAGGAAATATTTTTTCAGCTTTGTGGTTGCTGGAAACACACCAGCAACTGAGTGTTTCCAGCAACCTTTTCAGGCGTCTGTTGAAACACCACAAGATGCCAACACTCTAAGCAACATACATTATTAACGTACAGCGCACGATGAAATTTTCCTCTCTTTTACTTTCGCTAAGTGTAGGCCTAGGCAGTTTGACCACGACCGGGAACATTGGCGTGTCCCGAAAAGCATCCTTGGGACACTCAAAGCGAAACCGGTGACAGTCCCGGAAACCGGGGACGTATAACAACTAGAGATGGGTAACTCCGGAGTGAACGACAACAAAGGAACTACTCCGGTTAAGGAGTTACAGCTCCAACTCCGAGTGCTAGTGCGGAACTAGTTCATTTCGGAACTAGATAAATGAGTATATTGTCATAAATATACGCATATAAAATATACAATACTTTACTTTCTGCTGGAAAATTAATAAGACATCCATACTTTTTCTTTGTAAAATAATTAAATAAAATACATAGTTCAAATTGTTAGCTGGATATAACCTAAAAATCATATGTTAGTTTCTATCTTTTTGGAACTATAAAAGGGAGTGAGAACGAGATGCGCGCGCAACCACTGTCAGAGCGGCTGCAGTGTCGACGTAGTTCCCCACTCCATGGAACTAACATAGTTCCGGAGTTGTTGGAACGATCAAAACAAAGGAGTGAAGTACGTGATGCGCGCGCATCCACTCGGAGCGACTCACTTGAGCTTCGCTCCACGTTGAACTGGAACGACGTTCGGAGTTGGAACTACTCCGCGGAACTAGTTCCGAGTCATTATAACTCCGGAGTGAACTAACTCCGTCTGATGAACTACTTTTCCCATCCCTAATAACAACCCTAGGAAGTATTGATGGGCAAAACGGCTCTCTTACAGGATCTGTGTCGTCTGAGCCAGGTCATTCGACTCATGACGTCACAGATCATTTCTATTTCTTCTTTCTCCAAACAGCTCACTCCCCTCCACATTTACAGCGCTGCTTGATAATCACAGCTGATCGTTATTTTGGCGCTAATTCTGGTTCTTTATTCAATTTATCCTTTCTTTCCAATCAGCTGACTGGCTCACTTTGGCGCCAACTACCTTATACTAGTGTTTGGTATCGAACATCGATGTTTTGCAAATATCGATGTTTTTGGGTCAATACCCGATATTTTTACATCGATGGAAATTCACCGATACTTTTTCGACATCGATATTGGCAGTATCGATTTTTTTTATTTTAGCCCCCAAAAATATAGGCTAACATTATTTTTCAATTTTTAAGCATTCAGTAAGATTATGATCAATTTAAGTTTACAAGAAAGTTATTTCAACTAGTCTTTCGAAGTTTGAGTTTTGTTTGTTACTCTTTGTCATCATTGCTGGTGGCCCGAGCGAGACTGGCGGACCCACCGACCCACGTGGCACGGAGACACTAGGCAGTGGAGGCAGACGAATAGATTGTTGTTGTTTTCCTGTGTTACTGTATTGCTGAGGGCAGAGTGTGAGGTTAGGTGGTCTATGTGAGTTTGATTTTAAATGAGTGAGTGAATATTGTAGTTTAATGTATTATTTTAGTGTAGTAAATTAAGTTTTATTCGTTTGTCATATACGGGTGTCTTAAAAGTCCCACCCCCCTATTAACTTTCTTATGAATACAGATAAAGTAATTTACTTCTGGGAATGTTTATATGACCAACTAAGGAGTTTTTTTATGTATGCACAATTTTTACACCCCCTCTTAAAAGAGGGTAGTTTAGGGGTAAGTCAAAATTTTTAAATAGAAACCCCTATCAAATGACACATCATTTTAAAGGTAATATTAAAAGAAGAAGAATGGCGGAAATTAGAGGTCTCTAACATTAGTCTATCAAATTTGGTGGCAGTTTAAAGTTGGAATTATTTCATAAAACCCCCGCAGCTTATGTTACATTTAAAATTGTTGTAACGCAGACAAAACATTCACCCACCAGTTAGTTTTGAAAACTGATGATACCTAATCGTAAAACAAGTTATTACAAGAATCAACAAACACCAAAAACCACAAATAACATAGCATTTATTTGGTTTTGGTTTGTCTGACCAAAGTCCAGTAGGGCAACCTGGGAATACCAGTGGCTCCTTCCTTATCTCTTATTAGGTTACTAGTTAGTACGTGTAACACTTTCAGTTCAGTTACTGTGTTAATTTCTTTTTATTCGTATTTAATAAAAATGGCTCGGTCAAATGAAGATAAAGTAGAGATGATATTGTTCTATGGGGAAGCTAGGAGAAACGTTCATGAAGCAGTTCGTTTATTTAATGCTGTCTATCCGGATAGACCAGTAGACAGGGCATACATTAGACGTTTAGTAAACAAATTCTCAACAAACTTTAGTGTCAAAGATGCACCACGATCAGGGCGCCCTGCCATTGCGACAGAAGAGATCCAACCAAATTCAAGTTTTAGCAAATTATGCTGCAAACCCACATGAATCTCTGCGGTCCACTGCCCTTGATGTTGGAATTTCAAAAGATACTGTTCACAAAGTGTTAAAGCGTCACAAGTTCCACCCGTACAAAGTACAGTTAAATCAAGAATTAAATGAAGACGACCCTGACCGAAGACTTCAGTTTTGTGAGCAAATGTTGCAGAAGATTGAAGAGAATAATAATTTAATATCACAGATATGTTTTAGTGATGAAGCATCATTCTCTTTGCATGGGACAGTCAATCGGCACAACTGCCGTTATTGGGCAAACAGTAACCCCCACTGGATGGTTGAAGCCCATACGCAACAGCCACAAAAATTAAATGTATGGGCTGGAATTTTGGGAAACTCTGTTATTGGGCCATTCTTTATTGATGGTAATTTAACTGGCATTAAATACTTGGACATGTTACGGAACGGCATTGTCCCAGCAATAAATGAGGTAGTACAAGGTACTTATGAGCCTGTATTTCAGCAAGATGGTGCTCCTCCACATTACAATATGCTTGTCCGGACATTCCTAGACCAAACGTTTCCCGATAGATGGATAGGTCGACGTGGCACTTTGGTAGAGTGGCCGGCACGTTCACCTGACCTTTCACCTCTGGATTTTTTCTTTTGGGGTTTCCTCAAAAGTAAAGTTTACGACACAAAGCCCGCAAACCTCGATGAATTAAGGACAAGAATCGAAGAGGCCTGCCACCTTATCACGCCTGAAATCTTACAAAATGTGAGACGTGGTTTTCAATCCAGGCTTTTTTACTGTCAAGAAGTTCATGGCAGCCATTTCGAGCATCTCATCTGAGTGAAATTGAGGTGAGAGTTCAACATTTTGACCATTTTTCCCGTTCTAAAATTACTTAGGGGGTTTTATGAAATAATTCCAAATTTAAACTGCCGCCAAATTTGATAGACTAATATTAGAGACCTCTAGTTTCCGCCATTCTTTTTCTTTTAATATTACCTTTAAAATTATATGTCATTTGACAGGGGTTTCTATTTAAATATTTTGACTTACCCCCAAACTACCCCCTTTTGAGAGGGGGTGTAAAAAATTTGCATACATAAAAAATCTCCTTAGTTGGTCATATAAACATTCCCAGAAGTAAATCACTTTATCTGTATTCATATGAAAGTTAATAGGGGGGGTAGGACTTTTAAGACACCCTTACATATGTAAAAACATTTTTGCAATAATGCCGCCAAAAAGCACTTTATGGAAACATTTTAAGAAGAAATGCAACAATACGGCTGTCTGCAGGTACCGTGGTAAAACTTTAAAAACTAGTGGTAATACCTCGAACTTAAAATCACATTTAGAAAGTAAGCACCAGTATGTTTTATAAGAAACAACAGCTACAGTTGTTAAATCCTCAACGTCAAAAGTTATTGTCTCTGTAGGTTCAAAAGATCAAGCGGTTCCTGTTTCTACTAATGAGGATGTCCTGCCTCAAAACCTTTCACAAAGCACAATATTGAATGCATTCAAAAAAGTTGAAGCATTTAAGGAAGGTTAATAGCAAGATAACACAGGCAATAGCCTATATGATATGTAAGGACATGGAACCTATTTATATGGTGGAGCATGAAGGTTTTTTTACATTTGATGAAAACCATCGTTCCCCAGTACAAAGTACCAAAAAGGAAATTCATGAAAAAATACATTGAAGAAAAGTACGAGTTTATGAGTACAGTCGTTAAGGAGAAGCTTGAAGGAAAGAAGCTGACTTTGACGTCTGATATTTGGAGTGATAATAATATGCAAAGCTTTTTAAGCCTGACGGTGCATTTTTTCGATGGGAATGAGGGCATTGAGTCCCTAACTATTGGAGTTTTGCCTCTCTCTGAGCGCCATACTGGTGAATATTTAGCCCAGAAATTGACAGAATGGTGCTCAGAGTGGAATATAACTTCTAACAATGTTACAGCAATTGTAACCGACAACGCAGCCAACATTGGAAAAGCTGTTGAGATTGCATTTGGCAGCAAAAAGTTTATTCCGTGCTTTGCACATACTTTAAACTTGATTGTTGAGAGCTGTTTAAACAAATCTGGTTGTACTGCCCTAATAAAAAAGGCCAAGGAAATCGTCACCTGGTTCAAGCAAAGCGTTGTTGCCAGTGATGATCTACGTAAGGTGACAGATAAAAAAGTCATACAATCGGTTCCAACAAGGTGGAATTCAGTATTTTACATGCTTCAGCGGTTTATTGAACTGAGACCCTTCATCAATGACATAACTAATCGCCACCCTAAAGCTCCTCCAATGCTAACGGCCTCTGAACTTCAAGATGTAAACGAGCTCATTGGTTTATTAGAGCCGTTTGAAGCTGCCACTAAAAAGATGAGTGGCGACGAATACCTAACGACCAGCTTGGCTATCCCAATAGTTACCATCATAAAGAAGGAATTGGACGAAATGATCGTAACGAAGCCATCAACAATAGATGTTTTATCTGAAGCAAAAAAGGAAATAACTAAAAGATTTGGTCAAATTGAACATTCATTCTTAATGGCTATTGCCACTGTCTTGGACCCAAGATTCAAAAGAATGTATTTTTCAGATACAACAGCTTTGGCAAAAGTTATCAATTTTTTGAGCTCAACGCTTAAAAGAAAGGCCAAAGAACAAGCTGAATTGGAATTATCATCAGCAGCCTCATCTTCGGATGAACCTGACGAGCCTGAAAACAAGAAGAAGAAGAAAGATTTGTTTGCTGCCCATAATAAAACTGTAGAAAAAACCTGGCACAAGCATACAAAGGATTTATCTTCCGAACAGAACTCTCCCTATATTTAGGTAACTTTTGCACAATAATCATTTTATCTTAATAAATGCTTGTTATATATTTACAATCACAATCAGAAACTAATTTATTTTATAATTATTATTTTCCCATCATACATCACTTACCTAAAATAATCTATCCAAACCTAACATAACTTCATCTAGCCCTTTTAACTATTGTTAGACAGTATATATAGGCTAAGTAAGTTAGGTTAAGTTCGGTAAGGTTGTTACTAAAATACTATAAAACTTCAAAATGGTGTATTATTTTTAGGTGCCCCGCCAGAAAAGATCGAAACAAATCCTTTGGCTTACTGGGGGGACAACACCCCAACCTATCCTCATCTTGCGCCACTTGCAACGGTGTACCCCAACCTATCCTCATCTTGCGCCACTTGCAACGGTGTACCTGACAACCATTGCAACTTCAGTTCCCTCTGAAAGACTGTTTTCCAAGGCTGGTGAATTGAAGAGCAGTAAGCGGAATCGGATTAAAGGAGACTGGCTTTCAAAACAGATTTTCCTACAAAGTGCTAGTGAAGAATTGTGAGGATTAAAGTAAAATAGTATACTTTTTGTATCTCCGTTATATTATATCCTTTTTATATCCCCCTTTATATCTATCTATATTTATAAAAGAGGATGTTTGTATATTTGAAGTTTATGCGCTGCCAAACCATCCAACCGATCGCCATGAAACTTTAGGATGTTGTCCTGTATACTCCCGAGATGGTTTCTGTGAAGTTTGATGCAGATCCATCCACAGGGTCCCGCCCCACAGGCTCCTAAAGATCCCATGTTATTCAAATGGAGAATCTGAATTGTTTACAAAAAACATATGACTGTGTGGTTTGTTGTAGTTTCACATGCCATAAGCAGATTGAAGTTCTCACAACAACAGTACTGTATATGTTTTGATTTATTGTAGTTCTACATTTCACCTTGAGAGTGTAGCACACACTACTTTTACTTGATCGGGTGATCTGTATTTGGTGTTAACCTTTTTTCCTCGGTAATTAAAACATGTGGTTGAAACGTGAAAATAAAAAATAAATAATTATTTGTTTTGCAGTTTACTTTTTATGACATGCCTCCTAAAAATCTAATATTGGTAGAAGAAGCAAAAATGCTTGAATTCTTTCACCTATTAGGTTCTAAATCAAACTCAATAGTATGACCAGCGAAGCGGGCGGGTACAGCTGGTTACGTATATAAGTAATAAAACAGTATACGTAATATAATAAATTTATGTATTTCATTGTATTTTTTTCTTAAATGACATTTTGTGTTACACTATGTATACCTTAGATTAATAAAAATATCGATAGTTTAAAGTAGATATCTTATTACCTTGTAGTGAAAATTGCTTTCCGTAATTAATTATTACTAGTTAAAATATGATTTAAATTAATATCGGTAATATCAATATTTTTACTGCAAAAATATCGATAGTTTTCCAGCGATATTTTTTTGCCATCGATGTTTAGGGACCGATATTACTATCGATGGGACTATCGATGTCAGGGTTCGATGGCCAAACACTACCTTATACTGAACCTTAATCTTCAGATTCCCAGGCGCTCTTGAGCAGATGAGAGATAGGTGGTGGGGGAATGACCCGACCCTTTCCGAATGAACATGACTATTGCCGAAGCGTTTAGCTTCTGAGTTCTGACGGACATAGCTAAAACCCATGATTATATACGCACGGTGCGTATATAATCAAGGCTTCAAGTCACAAAAGGATTGCCGCTCCGCCCCGCCCCGTCCCCCGGCTGTCATATTTTTCTCTCCTTGTTACCGTTTAGGTAAAATGTTTGCTTCAAAGTTACCTTCTTATAAAATTACAAATAAATGACCTAGCATTTTTTCTACCACAACATTAATAAACTATAACAAATTAATAGTTACGACTTAACATTACTGTATTTATATTTTTAAAATAAAACAAAGGCCAATAGTGACAGTGACTTATTATAGAATTACTTATTGCTTTGGTCAAGCCGGAATTATTGAATTAATATTTTTACTGTACGCATTCGTTAATGTAGTTTAAATGATTTATTTCATAAAAATGTTGTATATAGATGATTATTACAGTATTTTTCATGACATAATAAATATTGTGCACTGTCATTAGGAATAAAAATGTTATGCTTTACTTTGTAGTTAGATTATATCAGGAACCACATGGGAACGCACATTTTAATTTAAACGAAATAAGCCATTCAAAAGTAATTAGACTAACTCTAAGTAATCAGTCTGTAAAATAATACTGATATCAGTCGTCGTAGGCCTACATTGCATCCATCGATGTTAAATTAAATGAAGAAAGGTTTTTATGAATGAAGTAGTAAAATCCATCCGCGACTAAGAAGTTCGAGGTTTCGCCACTTGGATCTCACAAATCACCGCATTTTTTGGCAATAAATTACCATGCAGGCATTTGCGCGGTCCTACATTGCGGCTACAGCTTTAAAGATATCGATCTGAAACCAAAACTAAATTGAAACCAGATACATTTCTGATTAAAATCGCTTTTTAAAATTTCGATAACAGCTCTAGTTTTATTTTGGCACTAGTTTGAATATTGGGTAACTTCAATAACCTATAAAATCGAAATGAAGGAGAATTCGGAAATTCTAAAAAGCGATTTGAGTCAAAAATGTCTTTAGCTTTAAATAGATGTTTCATTTATAATTTTACGATAGTAAATAAGGGCAGTATCTTGGACCGCGCAAAGCAGTTTTTACGCTTCTCAGCACGGGGGTTTAGAGCCCTCTTAAGCTTATTTAGCACGTCCCATGATGGACGTGCTAAATATGATGGACTTGGCTCAGCTTGCCATATTAGTATACAGTATTTCATAAAAGCTTAATAAATTTGTATTTAAAAATTTGAGGATGAGACTTGGGTCATCCATAATTTCAGTTGATTTCATCATTAAAATTTGGATGAATAACTGAAATATCAATGTAAAATAACTATTTATTTATTTAGTGTTTACAAAAACCTTATTCAAAAGGTCTAAAGGTTTGTCATTATACAAATACTCTCACTTGAAATCAAAATTAACAATGCATGTTTTAAAATAGCACTAAATAAACCTGTTTGATCAACTGCATTCTAGTAGTTTTGTTGCACATTTTTGCACAAGCAAGTTTTGTAGCTTTTTTTATAGACTTGTTTCACACTTCCTGCTTCAAGGACAAAATCAAGATTTAATGTCCTTAGCCAAAACTGAAACAGATAACTAACAAAGCTCAGAAGAAACAGTATCACACCACTTAGTACATCATACTAAAATCCCCAATGATCACTTAACCAGGAGAGTCAGTCAACCTGCAACTAAAGTACTGAATTAAATATCCCCTAGTATTTAGTCCGTCAAACAAAGTTGACAGACTAAACCATCTACTCAATGAAACATCCCCTAGTATTCTAATCATCAGGGGGCTGTCAAACAAAGTTGACAGACTAAACTATTTACTCAACGAACCATTCCCTAATATTCTAATCTTATAAGAACATGGTATATGACAAAATGAAATTATAAACATCAAAATACAAGGAGACAATCTGGTTAATGAATTCAGCCGAACAGACCACATGCTAGGAGGTGACTCTATATATTGTAAAGACGATCTGACAAACAAGAGGCCATTGAAATTAAACACTGGCAAAGAACTACTATGTGAGGGGGAAACGGCATATATCAAAGTCAAAGGGAAGAAAACATATCTGCTTAGTGTATATCGCTCTCCTGGCAAAGAACTACTATGTGAGGGGGAAATGGCATATATCAAAGTCAAAGGGAAGAAAACTTATCTGCTTAGTGTATGATCAAGAAGTTGGGGGTGTCCAGGATTAAACCTGATAGTCCCATCTCAGTAAATCTTAATGAGCTTAATAATTACTATATTAATCTCCCTGTTGATAACACTGGGGCTGTTGTATTTTCAATACAACATCTAAGATCTCAGCTTCCAACTCCTCGTAATTCATATTTTACTTTAACTATGACAAATGAGAATGAGGTCTATAAATCCATTATGATGATTAAAAGTAATGCGATTGGGGCAGACAACATTTCTATGAAGTTATTAAAAGTTATAATCCCCGCAGTTTTACCTGTTATCACGACAATCCTGAACAAATCACTTGCAACCTCAATATTCCCATCTGCCTGGAAATCAGCGATTGTTCGGCCAATCGCCAAGACGTCCTCTCCATCTTCTCCATCTGATTATCGTCCAATCTTACCTACGCTCTCTAAATGTCTTGAGAGAATTGTTCACCAACAAGTATGTAATTATCTTTCTAGTAATGATCTTCTTAGTAAGTTTCAGTCAGGTTTTCGGAGAAATCACAGTACCACCACTGCACTTCTATATATCACTGAGGATATTCGAAAAGCTATGGACATCAGACAAGTGACATTGCTCACTCTGTTTGATTTTTCTAAAGCGTTTGATTGTGTCTATCATCCACTGCTCAAAGTCAAACTTTCTCATCTTGGTTTCTCGTCTGACAGTATTTCCTGGTTTGAGTCATATCTGACTGGCAGGCGTCAGCGTGTACATGTGAATAATGAATACTCTAATTGGGGAAGTGTAACCAAAGGTGTCCCTCAGGGCTCTTTTACTTGGACCTCTACTGTTTACTTTGTACATCAATGACTTGTCCAACAGCATTTCTCACTGTAAATATCACCTTTATGCTGACGATTTACAAATATACTCTCACGTTGATGTATCAGACTTAAATGAAGGGGTTAATAGAATGAATTCTGACATTAAATCTATTGGTGACTGGGCGTTCAGGCACAGCTTAAGACTGAACAACAACAAGACTCAACCTATTATTATTGGACATAACAGACTGATGGCACAGATTGATCTTGATACAGTACCCCGTATCTCTATTGATAATAATTCACTTAACTACTGTGACAAAATTAAGAACTTGGGACTCCTTATGAATACTACACTTACATGGTCTGATCATGTATCTTTAACATATAATAGGGTTTTTGCAGGTATTCACACTCTTAAGAGATATTATAACTGTTTACCTTTAGATGTTAAGATTATGCTAGTGAAAACTCTTGTATTTCCCCACTTTGACTACTGCGATATTGTCATCAATGACATGCCTACCCATCTTTCTGATAAACTTCAACGAGCGCAGAACTACTGTCTACGTTATATTTTCAATCTTCGTCGAGATGAACATATCACACCTTACTTCAGAAGGCTAAATTTACTAAAGTTACTTGAGTACAGAAAGGTCAAAATTTTATCTTTACTGTACAATGTTCTTCAATCCAAATATCCTTATTTAGCTTCAAATTTTGTGTTTAACTTCAGCATAAGTAATCGGGACACGCGTCAGGGTTCTTCAATGTTAACTATTCCAGCTCATTGAACAGCACTTTACAATAGATCTTTTACTGTCACTGCCTGCAGACTGTGGAATAAACTTGATCCTTCAACTCGAAATATTGATAGTCGAGCTCGGTTTGTTGCGGCACTAAGGGAGTGGTTGTCGGCGGATTCGTGGGGGTTGTAGGCCTTGGCCGTGCTGTCAATGCTGGACTGAGTGTATGTGTGATGTATGTTTGTTGTGAACATGGAATACTTTTTATTTATTATTATTTTATTCATTATATATTTTTTTAAATTTATTATTTATTTTTTATTTGTTTATTTATTTTATTTTATTTATTTATTTTTCATGTAAGTAATAGTTTTTGTTTTCTTCTTTGTTTTATGTTCTTTCATGCTTTATTCTTAATTTGTTTAGTTTTAATTATCTTAAAACTCTGATTTTTTAAAATTGTTGTTTAACTTATAAATAATGTGCTCAGCGGCAGTGAACACGTAAGAACTCTTTAGATATACTCATTTTAGTTAAGTATTAATTTTTCTTTATGAGGTTAAGTGTAAGAGAGGACCTAATGGTCCTAACTTTGCCTCAGAAAATAAAACGTTTTTCATTTCATTTATATCGCTCTCCTGGCAAAGAACTACTATGTGAGGGGGAAACGGCATATATCAAAGTCAAAGGGAAGAAAACATATCTGCTTAGTGTATATCGCTCTCCTGGCAAAGAACTACTATGTGAGGGGGAAACGGCATATATCAAAGTCAAAGGGAAGAAAACATATCTGCTTAGTGTATATCGCTCTCCTGGCAAAGAACTACTATGTGAGGGGGAAACGGCATATATCAAATTCAAAGGGAAGAAAAAATATCTGCTTAGTGTATATCGCTCTCCTGGCAAAGAACTACTATGTGAGGGGGAAATGGCATATATCAAAGTCAAAGGGAAGAAAACATATCTGCTTAGTGTATATCGCTCTCCTGGCAAAGAACTACTATGTGAGGGGGAAACGGCATATATCAAAGTCAAAGGGAAGAAAACATATCTGCTTAGTGTATATCGCTCTCCTGGCAAAGAACTACTATGTGAGGGGGAAACGGCATATATCAAAGTCAAAGGGAAGAAAACATATCTGCTTAGTGTATATCGCTCTCCTGGCAAAGAACTACTATGTGAGGGGGAAACGGCATATATCAAAGTCAAAGGGAAGAAAACATATCTGCTTAGTGTATATCGCTCTCCTGGCAAAGAACTACTATGTGAGGGGGAAACGGCATATATCAAAGTCAAAGGGAAGAAAACATATCTGCTTAGTGTATATCGCTCTCCTGGCAAAGAACTACTATGTGAGGGGGAAACGGCATATATCAAAGTCAAAGGGAAGAAAACATATCTGCTTAGTGTATATCGCTCTCCTGGCAAAAGCATAAGTTGTGGCTTAAAACATTTTGTCTTAGATTAGACCATAGATAACATTTTAGTTTATTTTTATTATAATTAATTACTTTTAAGGGGCACTACGTATTAAAATGATTTGTAAATATCTGTAAAAAATGTACTTTTTGTGATTAATTTTTGCTAGGTAAACTGATATGTATATGTATGATAGTATGTATAGAGTTTGATCATCAGAATATCATGTTTATATGTATTATTTAACATTTTAAATAAACAAATTATGTCTTTGCAGTTGCCTGAATTTGTGTGGTCTGAAGAGTACCAAAAGACTCTGCTCTCTGAACACTTCAAAGCTTTTGACAATCTGCGGAAAAAAGGGTGGTTCATTGGGGAAATGATTTGGAATTTTGCAGATTTTGAAACTGACCAGTGCAAGTATTTCAAAGTTCACATATATTCCATAATTTTAGTCTTTGACGAAAGGTTTGGTTAGTTAATATATATATATATATATATATATTAACATAATATATATTATACACATTGGATATGTTTGTCCAATGTAAACGTATATAATACAATATTGTTAGTGTGCACTTCCCTAGACTAAAACATTACATCATGCTTCTGTGAATCTTGTTCTCTC
This sequence comes from Stictocephala bisonia, assembly GCA_035578905.1. NCBI lineage: Eukaryota > Metazoa > Arthropoda > Insecta > Hemiptera > Membracidae > Stictocephala > Stictocephala bisonia. The sequence goes on from JAQJVL010002127.1 coordinate 37,225, forward strand.
ATGCGCCCAGAATCTACAATAAACCTTTTCAAAATTGTGCCTTCACCAGCAGCGTTGCCTTCCTTTTTAAGTGTAAATTTCTATTAGCTTAGAATATTATTAAAAGAAAGTGTTGGTTGGCCACATATTGCATTAAATTAGTCCTCGTCCATCCACCTGTGACTTAACTTTTTACAGATTAATTGTATCTGTGTATTTCTATTTATGTACATACAGGGTGTAACAAAACTCTTTAGACAAATTTTAGGATACTATTCCTCCTAGGGTGAAATGAAGCAAAACACTTAATGCAACCAATGCTCTATCTCGATCTGTTTAGTGTCTTTGTTTTTTTTTTTTACCATTTACAGTCTATAAACAAATGGTTTTACAAAAAGATACCAAGGTAGGTAATTGTTAGTGCTCTTAATATGGATTAAAACAATATTTTGTTTTTGAAAATCTAATAATAAATAAGGAATTTACAATAATTTTTGTATCACGCTTAACATATTTTAAGTGTCTTTTAACACATATAACTTTTGACACCATTTATCAAGTTTAAAAAAAGCCAATCTTTTTATAATAATTGATTAATAAATACTAATATTTTATTACTCTACCTAATGTAGTTTTCTTTTAAATAATTGAAAAAGTGTTATGTTACACCTACTGAACATTATAATAAAGCCCATTATTTGTGTCTTCCATTGTTGCACTCTGAGTATATTCTAGAATCATTGTAAATTCATTGTTTCTTATTTGATTTTCAAAAACAAGTTATTGCTTTAATTTTTATTAAAAGCACTAACTATTACCTATCCAGGTATTTTTTAGTTAAAACGTTAGTTTTGTTGTATTCAGGTTTAAACATTTTAAATAGTAAAAAACACATACAGACAGACTGTTCACAGAATGAGATAGACCATTGGTTGCATAGCGTTTTTTGCTTCTTCTCACCCTAGGAACGCTATGTGAGAATGTACACATATATCTTAAAGTAAAAAAAATCTTAAAGTTGTGTAGCGAGTTTTGTTACACCCTGTGTATATATGTTTGTAGATCTCTTGAAATAATGGAATACTATGTGTACTACTTATTTATGGAACCTTTTATATGTGTATATAACCATAATTATACAGCTAATGAGGCAACAAATAGAAATGCAACACACGGTAAATATTATTGTTACAATCTAGTAAGTACATATTTGTATAATTGGGTATGTTACTCTTGAACTATTTAAAATGAGAAAGTTAACTCTTGAGAGAAGTAAATGCAAAATGACACCTGTGATGAAAAACAAAACTAAGACCTTAAATCAACACTTTTTTACAAGAAAAAGAAATAGCTGTAAGATCACAATACTGCACCAAAATGTGAGAGGGCAATTCAACAAAGTTTAAAGATTGAATCACTTGCTAAGTGACCTCCGTCCAATAATTGTGATACTAACCCTCCTACAACACCAAAGCCTCTCCTTTCCCCAACATGCCCCAACCAATTGGTAATACAAGCAGAAGTATATAGGGATGACTCTTTTTTAGAACATATCAAAACTCTGAACCATCAACTATAACTATGGGCAAAACCAGAACAAAACAGCTTTTGTTTTTCCACCAAAACATGGACAGACTAGGCAACAAAATTGAACGACTAGAACACACATTATACAACTCAAATCCAGATCTTATAGTTCTTTCTGAACACGGATTAAAAGAGGGAATAATACACCAAACTATACTGTCTGACTACACTCAAATTAGTGCCTATGGAAGGAAAGATCATATTAAAGGAGGAGTCGCCATATACAAACACAATAAACTTGGGTACAAAACTGAAAGCTTGCACTTAGAAGAACTTAGTGTAGAAATGATATGCGAAATATCAGCTATACAAATAACAATATCTAAAAAAAATACCTTATGCCTACTGGGAGTATACAGACCACCTGCATCAGACCTTGAAACAGCACTACAAGTTCTGAATAACGTTTTAGAGAGTCTACCAACTCAAGGGACTGAAACACTTATCATGGGAGACGTTAACATCGACAATTTTGACAAAACTTCAAGAGAGCGAAGTGCACTCAATGAGCTACTAAAGGGATATGGTATTAACAGACTAGACATACCATCCACTAGAATTACTGAAACGTCTGTATCCTCAATAGATGTTGTGTGCTCCAACATAGACCAAAATAAAATAAAGGTTGAAGTTACCCACACAGGACTATCAGACCACACAGGTCAATACTGCACAATAGACATTCCAAAATTGGAGCGGAGTAATTCCTACACATATCAAAGATGTTTTACTCAAAACAACCTTAGAAACCTGAAAAACCATTTAGCAAAGGAAACATGGGGTACAGTTCTCAAATCAAACAATGTGGATGAAGCGTACTATCATTTTAGTACGTCACTCATATTTGCTCTTGACTGCACATGCCCCAAGATAAAATCACGAGTAAAACAAAAAAGAGGCAAGTTACATAACTACAGCAATGAAATTAGCGCTCTTAAAGAGGCTTTCTTAAAGGCACAAAATAAGTTTTTCCTAACAGGAGCTTTAAACGATAAACAATCAGCCTCTGCAAAAAAGAAAATTTATGATCAAAAACTGAAACAATCGAGACAAGAAACTAATGCTTCGTACATTAATGAAGCGAACAATAAACCCAAAGCCATCTGGAGTGTCATTAACAATGTAAGACAAAGGAATAAAGACACTGATATAGCACAAATGCAAATACAAAATGACGGTGAATTGATAACAGATGCTTATAAAATTGCTAACTGTCTCAATACTCATTTTGCAAACATTGCTAATGAAACCCTGAATGCAAATCAAATAAACAATAGTTCAGCACAGAATATTATCAATCATCAACCAACCACCAGACACACACTAAACTCTTTGCGGCCAACTTCAGTAGATGAGATAGTAAAAGTGATAAGCTCGTTGAGAAGCTCAAACTCTGCTGGTGTAGATGAAATATCAACCAAGATATTAAAATACTGTGCTAATGAATTACTAACGCCTCTATTGCTCATCACAAATATGTCCATAGAAAAAGGTATTTTCCCATCAAAACTAAAAATAAGTAAAATTTATCCTAAACTAAAACAAGGCGATTGTCTAAACATATCCAACTATAGACCGATTTCTCTTCTACCATCAGTCTCCAAACTCATAGAAAAAATCATACTCATTAGACTCATAGAATACCTACAACAAAACCAGTTACTAACTGATAAGCAACATGGATTTACTTCAGGTAAATCAACCACAACTGCAATTACAGACCTTGCTGAATATATAATTGACAATATAGAAACTGGCAATACAATCACTTGTCTTTACCTAGACCTAAGCAAGGCTTTCGACTGTTTAGGGCATAATCTCATACTAGCTAAACTTGAAAACCTGGGTATCAAACAAACAGCACTTAACTGGTTTTCCAGCTACCTTGAGGGACGCACACAGATAGTTGAATTGAAAGAGGTAACTGATCGACTCACAAGAACAGTACAGTCTAAACCACTACAGACTACAAGAGGAGTTCCACAAGGGTCGGTCCTTGGACCAGTCCTGTTTGTTCTATTCGTCAACGACTTCCCAAAACATTTGGAAGGACTATGTGATATAATCATGTATGCCGATGACACTGTCTTAACAACAGCTAATAAAAATATTGAGCAGCTAGAAATAGATACTTACATCGCTCTGAACGTGGCACAGGATTATACCATGAAGAATGACCTTGTTCTAAATGAGGACAAAACCAAACAATTATCACTGGGAAGTAAAAAAGCATTAGTAACTGAAATGCCTGGTTTACAAACAGTTGATGAAATAAAACACCTCGGTGTTGTTTTTGACAGCAACATGAGCTGGAAGAGACACATTGACAGGCTTTGCCTTAAGCTTAACTCAGCTCTATTTGCCCTGAAAAGAATAAAGGCAACCAGCACTCTTGAAGCTACAAAAATAGCCTACCATGCGCTATTTGGAAGCCACCTGCGCTATGGGATTACTGTGTGGGGTGGGTCAACAGAAAGTAACCTTCACAGAGTCCTGGTCATACAAAAAAAAAGCAATGAGGACAATGGCAGGACTGGGCCCAAGAGATAGTTGCAGAGGCATTTTTAAAAACTGGAACATATTGACTGTAACATCTATTTATATACTGGAAACCATTCTCTACAGCATAAACAAAGACCCTCCAAAACAAGAAACCCTTCACAACCATTACACGAGACACGCAGCAGACTACACACTACCTATACATAGAACGGCCTTATTCGAAAAGAAACCATCATACGCAGGACTAAAGATGTACAACATGCTGCCAGGACACGTGAAAGAAGACAATCGAAGAGCAATGAAAAAGATGCTTCAAAGCTGGCTGCAAGACCAAACTTTTTACACAATGACTGAGTTCTATTCATGGAAGGATGAAATTTAACTGTAAACTTTTCTTAAATTGTATAACTTCTTTTTTTTTACTAATTAATTTTTGACTCTGTAACATATCTTGAAGATACTGTTAATAAATCTATTGACTGACTGACTAACAGAACATGGACGGTCATCAAAAAACATAGTCCAAACTAAGCTCATAAAGTTACTACTCAATTACTAATTTTGCAAGAGAAAATCATGAACTAGGTGGGGTTGTTATCAATGTCAGTGAAATAATTAATTTAGAATTGGATCCAATTAATTGGACCAGTGTACTGAGTGCCTACGTGAATGTGCTGTGGCAAAAATTATATACTTTTAAAAAAAACGAACAATCTACCATTGGAAATTTATCATCTAAAGCTACCCATACATTAGGCGACGTGTATGAGTGGGTGGGTGGGTCAATATTACTGTATGTGAATGGTGGCTGGGTGAGTAAGTCCAATACCATTTACAGGACAACATTTAAATGAAGTAACAGATTCTTTGTAGCTTATTCAAATTAAAATCATTAACGTGGTGTGTTTTAGAAACTTTATCCAATATCTCTCGAAACTTTATCAATAAAAAATTTTTACTACAGCCTCTAATAACAAGCCTGCAACCTGACTCCTTTTTGACAATATTCCCACATTACTTTTAGATTTGTTTTTGGAGTTATCACAATAGCATTATCATTATTCTTAATTCTAGTTTCCTTAACTAAACATAATAAAGCTTTTTTACAATCCTTTTACAAACAAAAACATATGGTTGTGTAAAATATTATTTTAAATAGATTGATTGCTGTTACCATCGTGATAGAGAATATTAGACCGTAGTGCGCATGCGTTGACCTCTAACATAACACATGATGGTTGCTTAATGCCACACACTCGGCAATCTGGTCGCCAAGTAATCTTCTTAATGCCCGCAACTTGGTGGATCTACTGGGAGTATCGAGAGATCTGAATCGTCGAGTGACCTCGAGATTGCTAGCAACTTGATTGAAATGGCCCCATACATTGGGCGATATTTGGCCTACCGGCAATCAGATTGCTGGTCAACGAGCAACCACGTCGCCTATTGTATGGCTAGCTTAACAAATGGACAAGAAAGTGACGAGCAGTAAAATCATTGCAGCAATACAACCCACACTCTATACATAGCGTTCCTGGCTGAGCCAACAATTTGTATAATGGAAATTACAAGAGACTTAAATGGACAAGATAATGGTCAGTGATAGAGCATTTTAAATACGACAACCTTTTATTGGGCAGTGTTCCCTTTAAAAGAAATATTCCCTCTCTCATCCTGTTAATAAGAACATATGAAATTTAATCTCTTTTAAACAGTCACAGTATGTTCAAACATATTTCATTTTTGGATCTAACCCAACAGGAGACCGATGCTATGACCAAGCAGGGGTTCATCTTAACCATGTTGGTTGGAAAAATCCTTCTTGGCAGTAAAATTCTTATTAAATGAACGTAACACAATAACTCAACGTTAGAGCTCAACAAGAAAGCACTCAGGGATGTTCTCTGTCTTCTACAATTTCAGCGTGTTAAAGAGGGAGAGTATGTTGTTGGGATGCAGAAACTACAGTCCAGGAAACAATTGCACCTCTCTCAAGGAGTATGTCCTGCTCTGAACTGAGTGTGGAGGCTTCTACATTGATTATGACAACCCGCAACTCTACTAACAACCAAGGAGACAAGAGTAACGAAGCTCAAGAATTTGGACGCGGTCTGGGAGACCCATGCACATTGCAAGCGGATACTAGTGTCATACAGACTGCAAATAACTCCACTAAATTTACAGCAAAATGTTCAACTGGGTTGCTTTATCTTTAAACTTCCAAACAGCCCTACTCAGCATAAACAGATAAATAGTCACTCTAGAATCTACAATAATATTTCATCAAAATATTCTAAATTTAAAATCACACATAGAACCTTTAGAAATAACTTTAGCTGAGTTGAATCCCGATATAATTGTCTTAACTGAGCACAATATGAGCAACTTTGAGTTGGAACGATTTAACTTAGAAAGCTATAAAGGTGATTTCACAGTATGCTCGCACAACTACAACCGGAGGCGGAGTCATGATTTGTCTAAAGAAAGTTTTAATATTGTCATATCTTGTTAGTAATTAAATAATCTATAAATATTTAACTTAGTAACTTTATTTCAGTAACATACATCATAATAACACAGTAATACAATGTTTGTGGTTACCTAGCAACACATAATTAAAACAACTTATAGAAAACATATGTTAATTAATATCTATCATTCCTCCCCCTTAAATTTTGAGCTCAACGTAAAATCAAATCTCACCACTATTTAATTTTACTAAATATTAGGATGTTCCTTCTTTTCCAATGGATTACAACAAATTTCCACTTAGGTTTCCTCTGGTATAGCATCTAGCTTGAACCCTCTCTCCCTCCTTAAATACTCTTCGTAAGGGTGGGCAAGAATTGACTCCTTACTGGTATCATTAAAATCAATTTGTGTCCTTATGTTTCGTCCAAACATTAAACTGTAAGCACTGTGTCCAGTTGATATTGGGAACTTTCCTCAGTTGCATAGCCAGCCGTTGAATCTTCGTATCCATGTCTCCTTGTTAATCCAACAGATTTTTCCTTTCTAAAAGGAAAATGCTAATCGCTATGGAGACCCAGAACACAGAGGCGATACATATGCCCATGTGTTAAACAAGATATGTGGCTCATGTAATAAGAAGGGCCATGTTACCCGAGTTTGCGATGAGTAAAACAAATTCACAAACAAGAATAGAATTAAACCAAGTACAAATGTGCACTTTACAGATGTAAACCTTATTACTGATGACCATACACGAGATAAATGATGTTTTCTGATACTAAGGAAAAACGACAAATTCCTAGTACTGATGTGACTGTTGAAAACAAAAATATACGCTTTGAACTAGACACAGGAGCTTCTTTGACATCGATTTCCTTTAAAGATTTCAAACATATTCTCCCAAATAAAAGATTGTTTAAGACTGGTGTTGAACTGCGAACATACACAGGTGAGATCATCAGACCAAGAGGATGTACATTTGTTACCTGTAATTACCAGGGACAACAGTTTATTGGCAAACTTTACGTAATAATCAAGACGTTGATTCTATCTTTGGCAGAAAGTGGATGAGGGAAGTAAAACTGGACTGGGCGGAGATCAGGACTGTTGTGGAAACACAAGGATCGGAGGAACTTAATAAACTTCTAGAACAGTTCAAAAATGTTTTTGAAAATGAATATTGGTTCTATTCCTGAGTACAAAGCACAATTCATCCTTCAAGAAGGATCATATCCAATATACATAAAACCTACACAAGTAAACTAATGCTTTAAAAAACAAAATTGAAAATGAAATTAACGATTGGAGAAATTAAACATTATATCAAAAGTAGATCATTCCAGTACCGGTAGTTAAGCCTAATGGGAATATCAGGTTGTGTGCAGACTACAAAGTGACCTTTTATACAGGATAAACAGGACCAAAGTGTATAAACAAAATTATACAGGATGAAAACCATCCTATACCGAGAATAGAGGATATTTTCAGCTCAATGTCTGGCGGTAAAATACTTCTGTACCTTAGATATATCTAATGCATATTTACATATGGTAATGTGATGAGGAATCTGCAAAAATGCAAATTCGTGAGTACACACAAAGGACTGTACAAGGTCAACAGACTTATGTTTGGAGTAAAAGTAGCGCCTTCTTTGTGGCAAAAATACATGGACTCAATTCTACAGGATTGGACAGCGTACAATGTTTTTTTGACGATGTTTCTGACCCCAAGGACCGACATTTGAAGAAACACTAAAAAAGGCTTACAACAGTTTTAAAAATTTAATGCAGAATAAAAATTTCTACGGCTTAACAAAGATAAGAGAAAATTTATTTCAAAAATGTACAGTACCTTGGGACATCATAGATGAGAGCGGATTGCACTAAAGTCCAGAAAAAATAAAAGCAATACAGAGCGAAAAAGCAGCCTTCTAAGTAAACAGAGCAAAAAATCTTTTTTAGGATTAGCAAAAATACACAGCAATTTTTATTAACAGCTTTTCGGATATAGTTTATCTCTAAATAGACTACTACAAAAGAACAAACCTTTCATCTGGAGTAAAGAATGCGAGAATAGTTTTGAAAGAGTGAAACAGGAAGTGAGGGACAAGTGAAACCACATTGATACATTTCAACCCGGCTTTGCAAATGTATTAGCTACTGATGCTTCTCCAGTTGGACTCGGTGCAGTACCTTCACATGACTAGAAGATGGTACAGAAAAACCCATAGCTTTTGTGTCTCGGACCCTAAGAAAAGAGTGAGAGTTCGATATAGCCAAATAGATAAAGAAGCTACAGCAATTATTTGGGGCCTGAAAAAATTCTTTCCTTATTGTTATGGTAGAAAATTCACATTAATTACAGATCATAAGCCACTGGTTTCAATATTTGATCCCCACTGAACATTACCTACTATGCAGCCACTAAAATTTTTAACTACGCCATTTTTGTGACAGGGTTTAAATACAATGGTCGAATTCCAGACGCACTAATCAACATTCCAGTACAGGAGTTTCTCTCTAGGGTTTCCTGTTGAAAAACAGTCCAGATGAACAAATGGACACCTCATCTATATTTCAAATTAATCAAGTTCAAATAATGCCCATGACAGCAAAACAAATCGCTTGTTTTCCACTGTATAGTCACGGTTGCTCAGTCTCTACTTACCTGAGGAAAGTGCATGTGGTGCTGGAAAATTTGTGTTATGTGATGTGTATACAAGGGTGTTCAGTAGATTGATTAAAAAAGTTTGGATGTTATTCCTTGTGTTAAAATAACGCTCCTGTAACATAGGTCGCAAAAACCATTTGTTAACCATAGAAAGCCCCCATTTTGATTTATTGCTTTCTAAACTACAATAAAAACACTGTTGAAGAAGGAACTACTGTATCAGCATTTTAAATCAAATGACTGGCTTCTCCCCAGCAACAAGGATAACGAACACAACAAGCACATCCGTTGACAGTATATATATAACAGCTTCCCAGACAAGGTAGTCAGTTTTAGATTATGCAAGGAAGGGAATATCTGACTGCAATTGGTATAGCCTTGCAACCTCCAGACTGATAAAGGATAGAACAACGCACAAGATTATAACTGAGGATTTCAATAGACAAAATCTTGACTACCTAAAAGAAGAGGTATGAATGATATGCAGGAGACTGTCCTTAATGCCCTTCTCAATTGTTGAAACAGCATACATTCATTCACATTAATCACAAAATATGTCCTGTGTACTATAGGCCTTCCCACCAATAAAATTAAAAGCAATCTAAATTCAAAGTACTAGGAGACAGAGCTTCGCTCAGTTGAATTTTAACAAACGGAAGAGATAGTATCCATATGTCCCAGAGGATTGTTTGTTGTTGTTCTACCTCGTTATGAGTATTAAATAAATTTGTCTTCGGTGGTCTTCCGTGTTTACCTTTAACCCCTTTATGGAACTCGACCTGCGGCCTTGCGGAGAAAAGTTCGGCCTGCGGCCTCACCAATGCAATCTGCTACAGTTCTATTTGTGGATCTAGGAATGTTGCCTCGTGAGGAAGATCAGTCTATGGGCCTCGCAAGGATTCTTAAGCAGTTTGACCATGAATTTTGGTTTTTTGGGGAAGTGGAGCCCATAAACAGTTTTTTTCTAAAATCTGATGGTATATTAGTAATTAAGAGGACAAACACCTTTAATCTGATAACCGACTTAGGTGTATATTATTTACATTACCTTGATTTTGAGTTTTGAGCATAATTTTTATTTGGGTGGGGGGAGGGGTTCAGAGCTCTTAAATGTTGTCTATTCCAAAATGTAATGGGCATAATGTGATTTAGGAGATAAATACCGTAAGTTTGATACCCACTTTCTGCTAGAAGTCGATAATGGTTCAATTTTGTTTTTTCTGCTAGAAGTTGGTAAAACTGCATATATCTAGGAGTATCTGGGGCAGAATCATAATTTTCCTAGGGTTGAGGACCGGTGCCAATTGATTTTTCATGGTAAGAATCCACCAAAAAGAATTAAAAATCCTTGGAGCCAAAACAAATTTTGTCTGGACTGGCTTGTTTTAGATTAATAAGAATAGTAAACCCCAGAAGTTAAAACTTTAAAGGAACAATTCCTTACATCCTTGAGAAGTTTTGAAAAAACAGGGGTGGAGTGGAGATGATGATGACCTAATTATGACAGCATAACAGAAAAATTACGACTGAAACTAAAGTACTCAAGACAAAATATGAAGTAGAACATATAATTATGGTGACAACAAGTCAAAGGCTTTGTGGAACATTATAAACTTTGAAAGCAAAGCAAAAAAACAGCCCCTTTTTTAAGAAATTGAAATTAATAGATATTAAAGATTACCCTTTAAAAATCCGCTGAATATTTCAACAGTTAATTCTCTGAGATCGCAAACATGACACTAAAGGGGATAACCAGGAAAAATGTCTCAAATACAATGCTGATCCTTATACCTGCTAAACAAAACAAACCAACACAATCAGCTGTTAATCTTAGCCCCTACCATGCACAAAGAAGTAGTAGCTAAAATTGCCCTCTGGAGTTTATGAGATCCTGCTATTGCAAATGAAACATGTGCAGAACATCTTTTACACTAACTTAATAATTTTAAGAGATTTTCACTTCTGGTCTTTTCTTCCAATAGTTAAAGCCCCAATCTCACTTACTTCTACTTACTCAATAATTAATTTTTTTAAATCACAAAAAGGAATCTTTCAGAACTTACAGAGATAACAACTACTAACAGAAAACCAACAAGGCTTTCTTAAAAGAAAGACCCACCATTACAAGCTTTTGTAGAGTACATCACAGACTAAATAGATGATAACAAATATGGGTCAACCATTCCGTTTGACTACAACAAAGGGTTTGGACTGCCTGGGCACAGTTCTTATACTAAAAAAAACCCTCTGCACTAGGGATCAATGGCAAAGCCCTAGGCTGAATAACCACTATCTCAAAGAAAAGTCCACAAATGGTTAAAATACAAACAAATGGAACAAAAATCTTTCAGATCTTAAGCATAACCAAAAGATTTGGGAGTTTCTCAAGGCTCGGTTTGGGCCCTTCTCTCTTTAACTTCCCCACAAATCCATTACAAGCATGCTGTTTTGTTGCTTTCTGTACTCAACTTCTTGTTTACGGGGCGGGAACTGTACAAAAAAGAGCAGGTTACACATTATTATCATCTGCTGAGGGAATGCAATTTTTAGGACAGACATGCTTGTAGGGAAGGGGAATAGCGATCACATCACTTGTGCATCTTTTAGTAGTTTCAAGTCTGGTCACATGTATTAGTTTGTTGTATTAAAGAATTAATGTGTTACTTTACTGTACAGAGCTTTTTTATCACATTGCTATAATTAGGTTTAATAAATAAAATAATGTAGAGACTGTATATGTAGAGTCTGATGATGATAGCACAGCTATTGAAAGTCCTAAACAATAGTTTTAAATATTGGTTTAAAATGTTGTTTGATTTATGATCTACATAAATACTGTAGTTAAATTAGTTGTGTTTGTTTATTTTTCGTACATTACTATAGTTTTATTGGTCTCAGGTCAAGTGAAATGGCTTCCAAACGTAAAAGATTTTGTGGTATCTATGGAAGACTTAATGTCATTTTGTTATCATTTCCCATTATCCAACATTTTTATCTATCCGACATCATCACAGCCCATTTACGTCGTATAAGTGAAGTTCTACAAAAGTTTGATTAGTTAGTTAAGTCTGCTACTGCTGCTGCTTTAATGGCCCAATACACGTCCCCGATTTGTTGGCCCAACCGTAAGGGCCAACCAGGTTGGCCCCCACGGTTGGGACATGTGTAGCGCGATTAGATCATGATTTCTGTCAGACCCAATCTAAGGGCGGTTGAGTTGGGTGAACGATCCAACCACCCCACTCCGTATCGAGACAAGTAGGTACGTGTGTAGCACTGTCAGCTCAACTTCCCTGACCAAACCACTCAGTTTGATTTTGGAAGCTATTTGTTTACTGCTTTTTTAAAATGTCTTTTGCTAACCAAATAGAAAAAGTTGTAATAATAGAGTTAATTAAGTTGTGGAAGGAATTACTGTTTTTGTGGGATCTAGAAGATAAAAAGTACCGAAGAGATGAGTGCTATAACTATCAGGCATTATTGACATTTATGAGGCTACAGTGTATGTAATTAAAAAGAGACTGGAAAATATGAAAAAACGCTTGTTCTAGACTGTTCTGGTGGTCTAGTCAGCCCTTTTAGTGGGAAAACGTGTGTAGGGAACACCCACCCCGACACGATAGCTAGGGCCGACCTGTCAGTTAGGACAGTCGTGTCACTCTGTGTGTAGGCCACCTTAAAATACATTACATTTACTACTCATTAGTAAGACAACGATCGTTAAGATATGGGTGAATGAGTGTATATGAACGAGTTTAGTCATTGTTTTACTAACTAAGGTTCCTCGACTGTTAATAATAATAATACTACACTAGCTCACCACTACTAGACACCAAAACATCTGATAATTATAGACAGGAAATTTAGCATACGGATGAGAAATATACCTATGTATATATATATTTAATCAATGATGATACTAAATAAGTTGATTGTAATCTTTATTGCAGGGACAACAAGTTGTTGCAGGCAACAAAAAAGGAGTATTTACTCGACAGCGTCAACCCAAATCAGCAGCATTTCTAATTACGCCAACGGAATTACCAGTTAGCTTTCATGTTGGATGGAGCAAAGCTTCCTGATGAGTACAGAGATATACTTCAGATATGAAAAAATGTTAAGAAGAATTGTAAACACTGTTGGACAAGCCACATATTTCTATAACTTTGCATAGTCAATTATTCACAGTTGTATAAACTTTTAACTATAATCTGCAAATGAATCTTACTTAATAGTGACAAAATAAAGGAATAGTCCAGTTCCATTTAATTAAATTATTATTTATATCAATTAATTTAGTATGTTGTAATATATATTTACACTGGGCCCCATTTTGTGGAGTTTTTTTTTTTTGGAATTGTTTGTCAGGTCAAAACAAATGATGCAATGTAAGATTTGTCTTATCTCAATCCATTTTCTCTCTGTGTATCTCAAAAAATGGTTAGAGACACAATACCAAAATTCTAAATGAAATATTATCTTATGAGGCATATTTTGTTTTAAAAGTTTGTTTCCTAGGAAAAATATTTAAAAATGACAACTGTCCACAATTAAAAGTTAAATATCTAAAACAATGTACAAAGATATATTAAACTTGTAAATTATTTTACAACAAATCTAAAATGCATAACTTTTTAAAATCAGTTGATTAACAACAAAAAAGTTCAAATTTTGTGATCAAAAGTATGCCATGTTATTTAGGATAAACCATTCTTTAGGTCATACAATTTTAGTTTTATCTTTAACTTGTCATTTTATTAAAAAAAATAATATATTGTTGAATTTATCATAAAATTGTCCACAAATTTTGTATATTTATTTTTTTATTGTAAATGTCATGTTTTTTAAACCTATTTAACAATTACATTTCTAGACATCCACCGTTTTTGAAGTAAGTTCGTAGACATACAAACTTTTCAAGTAATTTTATGTCTTTATAGGATACGCTTTTATACCAGAGTTCAGTACAGTATTGTATATTAAATTGTCTTTCAGACAATTAGAATTTTGTAAAATCATTGAGGGACACGCAGACAGAAAATGGATAGAGATAGACACATGTCACACTGCATTGCCTGTTTGTTATACTTGTTTGTTTTTACCTGTTTGATGTATAAACTTTAATATACACTAGAATATTTTATAAACTTTATTTCGAATTTTAAGCAGAAAGTGTAAGATTGATGAAACATGATTAAATATAAAAATATGTAAAATTTGTTTTCAAACTTAGAAACCAGATGCTTTGAAGTAAGAAAAAGGTTAGCTGTATATAATACATAGTTTAAAATATATACACACAGCTGTGTATATATATAAAACTATGGTTTATTCCATACATTTTTAATATTAATCTTACATGTAGGTTTTAACCGTTTTGGGACTGGCCTATAGTTAAAAAAAATTAAGCCAGAAATAACAGGCTATTTTAAAGGTTTTTATTTTTTTAGACTGTCAAGGAAATGGTTATATTTTAATACCCCTAAACCATCTTGAATAACTGAAAATTATCAACCACATTGTTAGTTGATGTTGTCATGCTAAGCTTGAAGAAAATAACAAAAACCTTGTTCCAATTATAAATCGAAAAAAAGACAATATATACATTTCAAATAAGCAAATTATTAACAAAGACAACACAATGTAAATAGTACTGTTCACAACGTAACATGACTGCAACTGATTTGAACTATGTTGCTTATATGAAGAGGTGGTAGTAACGCAGTAATGCATGATTAAAGAGAGTATACTAATTTTAAAAACATTATTATGAAATCAGTCATATTTTGTTACCTCGTTTTTTTTTCATGAAAATTTAATCACAATATGTTATAATGAAAAAATTATTGCGTAGCTTCCAATAGATCGAAATTTTGCTGTATTTGCTACAACTTCCGATATATCAGTTGTATGTCTCCAATGGTTTAAGCAGTCAATGTAATAAAACTAAACTAGAGATTAAACTGGAAGCATTTTAATGTCTAAATGGCTTCATAGATTACTAAACATTAAACAGAACAAAATCACAATCTTCTTAGGGTTGAGCACAGATGTCCACAATCTAATGTTTAAGTAGTTACAGTTCATTAACAATAGTATAAAAAACTTCTCAAAATCAAAGAACAGCAAATTATTTTTTAGATATAAAAATCCAAAAATTAACATATATTAGGATATACCAAGCTTATTTACACCTATAAATTACAAAAATAAATCCAAAAACAAAATTTTAAATTAGTTCATTTAAGTTCCTAATTTATAGAGAAAAGCATGAAGTAACCCAAAAAGACTCCACTCTCCTTCATAAAGTTTGTAACACCAGTGGATATTTGTTAACACATTTGTCATCTGTAAACTGATAATTTAAATATATATTTTGTGCACATAGAGATTATTGAAAACACTGTTTTTAACTATTCTTGCAAAATATAAATCTAGCCAAAAATAAAGCGCTCAGAGACAAGAAATTCAACTGTTCAAACAAAACAAAGTTACAATCAATTTAAGTAAGTGGTGCGTAAATGTGGCTCTGAATAATTTCAAATAAACATACTTTATGGGTTAAATATACCATTTTAAATGAAAATAAAAACACAACCGATTGAAATCCTTTTAACTTCTCAACAGTGCACAAACTGACATATGCTAACTCAATGAAATTTCTGACAAATTTTAAGTGTAAATAAATCTAATTACAGATTAATAAAATATACTAAAATGTTTGTATATAGTTTGTACTTAATATCAGTATTGTTTTACAATTTCACTCTATTTATTTTCTGATCATTTATTATCTAGCATAAGGGTGAATTTGATTAGCAGCTTTGATGTTAGTTTTGATCCCACTGGGAGCCATACCCATGGGCCCCATGCCTGCTGGTTCGGGTTCATCGGGCCCCCCCGGAGGGCCTACAGGGGCAACCATCATGCCCCCAGGCACATTCTGCTGCACCCCTAGAGGCTTAGTCCCCTTGCCCATGGCTAGCAGCAGCTACCAGAGCATGAGTGTCTGCCCACCGAAGATGTCTGTGCCCGTACCACCATCTAGCACTGCCTTCACTCTCCCACTCTTCCCTCATCTTGCTAACTAGCTCCCATACGTGACTCACCACTTTGCTATATGTAGACAACTGCGTTCTGGTATTGTTCCACTGTCATGGCTACAGCTTTCTGCTCTAGCATATGCAATTTTAATTCAATTTCTGGATCAAGTTTGGTTTCTAAGTAATCAGGCACAATAGCATGAGAAAATGCTTGGTTATCCTGTTTTCTGTAAGCCTAACAAGCTCCTCATCCCCCGTTCGAGGTGATCAAATGTAAAGGAAGCACTGTTAAAATTTCTCAATGGTGGAGATTTATCATGAGCTAACATTTTCGACAAAGCTGTTAAACTGTCCAGAAATTAGAGCAAAATTATCCAAGAATTGTGGCCAGTTCAGAGTTTCATATTCATTTTCAATCTTAGCCACCATTGAACCAATAGAGAATTTGAGGTCATTAACTCTAAGTAAAATGGCATCACGTGCAACCTCTAACTGTTTTTCTTCTCTTTGCATTTTTACTAGATTATAAATGACTAAAGAAGAATATTGACTAGACTATTTAGTCTTCTGATGTTTCTCAACTACTTTCAGACACTCATCAGCAAATTCAACAAAAATGGGCTCCAACATAGCTTGTTGCATTGTAGCTGCAGGATTTGTGGATTTGTCAATAGCTACAAGCATTTCCTCAGATGACGATTACAAAGAATGTTTCTTTTAGCTCTTGATTTTCTTCTGAAAAATAAATAACACTTTCTTATGTTATATAAAAGATCAATTTGGTTTGTTCAATTATTAGCAAGTAACAGTATATTATTTCATATACAGTACTGATGACTTAACATTCTAATATTTGGGTTACAGTTAAAGTTAAAACTTGTGTTCAGAGAATTAACTTGTTGGTTAAGTTGCTTGAATATCTCTACGGAGTGTTTACTACATTTCTAATATGAAATTCTCAATTGTTTCCCTACTTTTTCCAACTTAATGGTTAAACTCTCAATTAAAAGTTTTAACTTAACTGTGTGTAAATTAAAAAAAAAGGAATCTAATATTCAAACCAACAGCGAATAAAACGAAAAGCAACCTTGATAGTTGAATCAGCACATTAAAACAAACAATACTAAACAATAATTTCCCTGGGAGCAAATTACACCATTGAAACTTTTAAGATATAAATTTAAGATATAAATTACAGGAAAACCAGAAAAACTTTAATTTGCTAAATAATATTTAACTAAGCTGATAGCTAAATAAAACATTTATTTTATTTTATATATTAAAACATATATAAATAAAATCATATTTTAAATATGATTTTAAACAGGGACTTATAATAACAAAATGCAGATAGTAACTTTTCAATTAATGGGCAGTGTAATATATTAAATTTTAAAATAATATTATTTTACTAAATTTAAAACTTAATGCTTTTTAATTTATTACAGATTTGTAAATTGAAAAATATTGTATCTTGCTCTGTTATTTTAGATTGAAATTTAAGATGTAATCTAAAATCTAATCAATACAAAGTAAATTATTTCAAAAGAAAACAATTTTAATAAAAACACAATAAAAAAATAAAAAACAGATTGTATGAGATAAAAATATCATACTTTGGACATGCTCTAGAGATGCCGGAAGATAGATTAATTAACAAAAGACAATAGCAAGAATGTCTGGAAAAAATCTAATTGAATAAAAGAGGATATGCAAAAACCTGGCCAAACAATTAGTCTAAATCTATAAAACAGAGAAAGTGAGAAACCAAAGACAAAAATACAATGATCTATTATATTAAGGATTTAAGAAATAACATGTACATTTTATATTTTAAATGTACATGTTATCAGGAGGTTGCACAGTGATTTTTATTTAATTTTGATATAAAATAATGTGAAAATTAAATTTTTTTTTGGTTTAAAAAACCTTTCAAATTTTAAAAAATTTGTAATTTTATTCCCCCCATTTATTTCAAATAAAAATTCCCAATTTCCCTCTTCCAAAAATTAAAAAATCCAAAAATAACAAATTTTTTTATTAAAAAAATTTTTAAAAAAACGTTTAAAACGAGAACTTTTTAATTTAAAACAATTTTTAAAAAAATTTTTTGCAAATTTCCCCATTACTAATAATATACCCCCCCCAAAAATTTTTTTGTAAATTTTAATTTAAAATTGTTTTTTAAAATTTTTTTTTTTTTTTTTTTTTTTTAAAAAATTTTTAAAAATTTTTGCTTTTAAACTTTTCTTAGAAAAGGAAAAAAAAATATAAAAAATTTTTACAATTTCCCAATTTATAAAACAATTTAATAAAAAAGAAATTTTATTTTTTAAAGGGGGGACCTTAAATTAAAAATCAAAAAAAAAAACAATTTTTTAAAAAAAAAAATAAAAAGTTGGTTAGTAAAAAATCATTTTTCGGGTCTAAAAAATAACAAAACCATTTTTTTTTCGAAAAAAAATAAAAAATGAAAAAAGTTTTGAAAAAAATTTTTCAAAATTGTTTTTTTTAAACAAAAAAACAGTTTTTTTTTTAAAAAAAGTTTTTTGAAAAAAATCCCCCCTTTAAAAATAAACAGATAAAAATTAAAATTTTTAAAAAAATAAATTTTAAAAAAAGGTTTAATTAAAAAAATAATTGAATGTTTTTTTTGTTTTTTGAGCTAAAGAGACCCAAAAAATTTACAGTTAAAATTTTTCCAAGGGTTAAAATTAAACCCTTATAAATTTTTGGATAAAAAAAACCCAGAGGCCCTTTTTAAAATTATTTTCCATTTTTTAAATTTCCCATTTTTAAGGGGGCCCCCTTTTTATTTTAAAAAAAATAATTATTTTTAGTTTTTTTTAAAATTAAAAAGAGCATAAATTGGGGAATCCCCCACGACCTTTTTGCATGGGAAAAAATTTTTTTTTATAAACTTCCCTTTTTCCAAAAAAAAATTGGAAACCAAAATTTAATTAAAAAAAAAAAAAATAACTTAAAAAAATTGAAAAATTAAAATTTACAAAAAAAAATAAAGCTATTTAAAAGGTTTATTTTGGCATTTTTTGGGTTTTTGTTTTGGGGAAAATTTTCAAATATTTTTTTAATTTAAAATTTAAAATTAAAAAAATACATAATTAAAAAAAATTTATTTTTTTTTTTAATTTCAACCTTTTATAATTAAAATTAAAACACCCAAATGCACTAACTTTGTGCCTTTCAAAGAAAAAATAATAAAGAAAAAAGTGGTAAAGATAAAATAAAAAAAAAAAATAGAACCAATTAAAAGGGCGAAAAAAAAAATTAAATTTATTTTTAAGGGGGATTTTTGGGAAAAAATTTAAAAAAAAACACACAGAATTTTTTTTTATAACAATTTTTTAAAAAATTTTTAAATGGAGTGATTTTGTTTTTACAAATTTTTTTTATTTATGAAAAAAAAAATTTTTTTTCCCAAATTTATTCGTTTTTTTTAAAAATAAATTTTTTTTAAATTTTAAATTTATTTTTTTTTTAAAAATTTTTGTTTTTCAAAAAAATTAAAAATAATAGGGGGGTTAAAAAATCATGGTTTTTTTTAAAAAGGGTTTAATTTGAAATTACTTAAGTTTTTTGAAATTAACTTAAATTTCAAAAAAAATTTTCTAATCTTTTAAAAAATTAAAAAAAAATTTTTTCCCCCCGGGCTCCAATCCCAATTTTAAAAAAAATTTTATTTTATCAACAATAAAAAGCTGTACCCCCGTTGGGCTTTTATTTTTATTTTAACCTAAAAAAAACATTTTTTTCCCCTTTCCCAATTTATTAGTTTTTTTGGGACATTATAAAAATAAATGAAAAAAAAATTTTTATTTTTTATTTTAAGTTTAACATGTTTAATTAAAAAAAAAAGGGTTCCCCAAATGGGAAAATCATGTTTTTTCAAACCTCAATAAATCAAAAAATCAAAAAAAAAATCGGGGAAAAAATTTCAATTCTTAGGTTTAAATATTAAAAAATAATTTTTTTAAAAAAAAAATTTTTTTTCCCCTTTTGAAAAAAAGGGATTTTTAAAAAACCTTGGGTGGGGTAAAATTTCTGTAAAAAAAAAAAATTGAAAAACCCCTTTTTGGGGATGGTTTGTTTTCCCATGAACTTTTTACAAAAATTTTTAAAAATATGCCCGTTTTCGTTGGGGCCCCCCCAAACCCCCCCTTTAAAACCCTTTTAAGGGGTTTTTTAAAAAATTTGGTTTAATTTTTTTTGAATCCCTGGAGAAAACCCACCACCCCCCTTTGGGGCCGGGGGAAAAAACAGGTTTTTGCGGCTCCTAAAAAGAAAATTATAAAACCGTAAAAGGGATTAAAAAAAAAATACCCCTACTAAGAAATTTTTTTTTTCTCTTAAAAAGGACAAATTTAGTTTTTTTAAATTTCTTTAAAAAAATTTTTTCTTTAAAAAAACCCTTTAATTGTAGTCTTTTTTAAAAAATTGCCCCCCCTTTTAAAATTTTTTTTGTAATTACGTTCTATTTAAAATGGGATTTTTAATGGGCCCTTATTCCCCCGGGGGAAAGCTCAGGTTCATCTTTCCCCAAAACTTTTTTTTATTTCTGAATTTACATCTTTTTATTTTATTTTTTTTATGTACTTTTTTTCTTTGAATTTTCCCTTTTTGTTTTATTTTTTTACCCCCCTTTTTAAAAATTTTTTATCTAATTTTTTTTCCAAAATCCGGGGAAAAAATTTTTTAAAAGGTTTTTTAAAGATAATTTTTTCTGAAAATCCCCATTTTCATTAATTATTTGGGTTTTAAATAATTTTTGGGGGGCCCAAATTGCGTTTTCGGAAAATAAAAAATTTTTCCACCAATCACTATTTTTTCTTGAACCCCCAACCCTTTACTACAAAAACCCCAAAAATGTTAAAAAATACCCCAATTAAATTAAAATTAAAAAAAAGGTTTTCCATATTACAAAATAAAATTTTTCCCCCCAAAAAAAGGGAATAATTTTTTTAAAAAAGCTAATTTTTTTTTTTAAAAATTTTTTTTTTTTAAAAAAACATTTCCCCGTAAATTTTTTTTAGGAGATAAATGTTTAAATTCCATTTAAAACAAGAAAAACATTAAAAAATTTGAAAAGGAATTTTCAAACAAATATTTCCCCTAACCTCAAATTAAAAGGTTTTTTAAATCAAAAAAAAAGGGGAAATCAATTCATTTTTAAAAAGTAAAAAAATTTTCCAGAAGGGCCCCCAAAGGATTCCAATGAGATTTCTCCCTGAAAGGTTCATTTTTGATAAAACCCCTGGAAAAAAAAAATAAAATCTTTGAAAAAACCAGAAGGTTAAAAAAAAATAAAAAATTGGGAAGGAAAGAAATTAAAAAAAAAAATAAATAAATTCAAAAAATAGAAAAAAAATAAAAATAAAAAAAATTAAAAAAAATAAAGGGGAATAACCAAATTTTTTGAAAAAAGCAAAAAAAACATAAAAGGATAAAACTCATTTTTATGGGCCCAAAAAATTTTAAAATTGTTAATTTAAAAAAAGCTAATCTTTGGGGTTCAAGGGGCTAAAAACCCTACCTTAAAAAACCCTTTTTGTTTAATCACACCTTTTCAACCCCGCTAAAATTTCCCGGACGTTGAGCGACCTTTTAATGAAAAGGGGTTTAAAGTTAAAAATTTTTTTTCCCGGGGGTGGGGGTGAAAATTTAAAAACTTTCCGAAATTGCTAAAATTTTGTTTTGGAAAAAAGTAAAATTTTTTTTTAAAAATTTTCGTTTTTAAAATTTTTTCAAAAATTTTAAAGGGAAAAAGGAGTAACTATTTTAAAAAAATTTACCATTTTTTAAAGAATTTTTTATTTTTGATTAATTTAAAATTTATTTTTTGATTTGTCCCAAAAATTTTTTTTAAAAAAAATTATGAAAAGGGGGGTTTTTCAACAATTTTTGTTTTTTTAAAGGTTTTAAAAATAAAAAAAATTTTAATTTTTTGTAAAAAGATTGAAAATAGTTGTGAATTTTTAAATTTTTTTTTAAGCTAAAATAGAAAAACCAAAAAAATAAATTTTTAAAAAAAAATTTTTTTTCATATTAAATACAAAAACCCAAAAATTTTTTCAAAAGTGGGAATTAATTTAAAACAAAATATTGCAAATTCAAAATTCCCCGCCTTTTTGGGGAAAGGTTTAACCTTTTTAACGGGGGTTTAAAATTTTAAAAGTCTGGGGGGGGGGAAAAAAAGACAAAAAAAATTTACCATTATTTTTATACACAAAGGAAACAAACCCAAAAATTTAAAATTTTTTAAAAATTAATAAAAAAAATTTAAAATTTTAAATTAATTTTTTTTAAATTTTTTAGGTGTTATAACAATTTTAAAATTTTGAAAAAAAAAAAATAATTGGAAAAAGGGAATTTTTTTTTTACCTTTAAATTTTT
The DNA here is from genome assembly GCA_035578905.1 of Stictocephala bisonia. NCBI lineage: Eukaryota > Metazoa > Arthropoda > Insecta > Hemiptera > Membracidae > Stictocephala > Stictocephala bisonia. The sequence goes on from JAQJVL010002127.1 coordinate 59,889, forward strand.
TTTTTTTTTTAAAAAATTTGAAAAATTTCCCAAAGAAGAAAAAAAATTTGGGGGTTAGAGGGGGGTTTTTTTCTCTTCTTTTATGAAGGTTTTCCCCAAAAAAAAATTTTTTACAAAATTAACTTTATTTAATTTTTGCAGGAAATATAAATTTAACTTTTGTTTAAAAAATTTTTGGAAAAATTTTTTTAATTTTTTTTGTTTTATTTTTTTTTAAAATTTTTTAAATGTATTAAAAAAATTTTAAAAAAAAAAAAAAATTTAATTGAAAGAAACTTTTTTCCCAAAAATTTTTTTTTTTATTTAAAAAAAAAAATAAATTTTTACAGTTTTCAAATTTAAAATAAAAACTGGTAGGTTTTAATTTTTTAAACCCCTTTAAATCATTTTTAAAAAGGGCTTTCCCCCAAAAAAAGGTTTTTAAAAAACCCAATTAACCGGTTTTTCTAAAAATTTTAAACAAAAAAAAGGGAATTTTTTCAAATTTTTTTTAATTTTTTTTCTTTTTTAAAATTTAAAAAAAATTGGGAAAAGAAAAAAAAAAACCCTAAACCTTAAAAAATTAAGTTTTCACCCCTTTTTTTGGTTTTTTTTAAGAACCAAAACAAAATTTAAGTGTTTTGTAAATTAAAAAAAAAAAATGTTGTGATTAAAAAAAATTTTTTTTTAAAAAAAATCAAAAAAAAAAAAAAAATTTTTTTAAAAAATTTTTAAAAAATTTTTTGCTTTTAATAAAAAAAAAAAAATTTTCGACCAAAATTTAGTTAAAAAAAAATTGGATTTTTCAAAATTTTTTCAAAAACCCCTTTTTCCCCCAAATTAACCGAAAAAAATTTGCCCAATTCAAAATCCCCCCCTTTTTAAAGGGGGTTTAAAAAATTAAAAAAATTTATTTTTCGGTTTTTAGGGTGAAAAAGCAAATGTAAAATTTCCCTTTTTTCCCCCCAAAAGGGTGGGAAATTTAACTTTTTAAGTTAAATGGGGCATGAATTAAAGCCCCTATCATGTTAAATCACCTCTTTAAAAAACCCCCCTTAAATTGTATTCCCCCCGCTTTTAACCGGAAAAATTTTAAACCATAACTCAGAGGAAAAACCCTTCCCCTTTCCCCCCCAAAACGATTGGCTAAGAGGCTTTTTCGTTTTCCCCCAAAAAACCGGCTGAGTTGAAACGGTTGGGCCAAGGGGAAAGGGCAATTTTTGTCTGTAAAAGGTTTTAATTTTTTCAGGGGGGCCCGGGCCCCTTTTTTTAAAAAAATAAAATGAAAATCAATACATATTAAGGAAATTTCAAAAAAAAAAAAAACCCCCTTAGGCGGCCATTCAAAGGCGAAAACTTGAATGAGAAATTGAAAGTAAGAAAAAACCCAAAGAAATCCCACCAAGAAAAGCCCCTTTCCAGGATTCAATAAAAACCGCGGCCCCAAAAAAAAATGAAAAACTAATGAAAATCCACCAACCCAAACAACAAAAAAAAAAATTAAAACCCCAAAAAAAAATAACCCAAAACCCCCCCAAAAAAACCTACACAAAAACAAAAAAAAAATAAAGCAAATTTTTTCCAGTAATTAAAAGTTTAAAAAAATTACAAAACTTCAATTATCTCAGAAAACCCCCAATTTTTTTTATAAAGGAACATGGGCAAACTAAAGAAAACCCCAACCTAAAAAAATTTTTTTTGGGCTGAAAATTTTCAACATAAACAGGGGGGGGGGGTTGCTTATATGCAAAAAAAAACATCAAAAAAAACCCAAAACTAAACTAACTTTAAAATTTTTTAAATTTTTAAAAAAAAAATTTTTTTTTTCCCATCCCCCCCCCCGTTTTTTTTTTAAAAAATACAAAAATTTTTCAAAAATTTTTCATCAAACCGAAACAAGTCCCTGAAAGGGGGGGGGGAAACCCAACAACCACAACACTAGGACCCTATCGTTAAAAGGTACCCACTGCGGGCCCAATTTCAAGTCAGAGCCCTGACCGCCCCCCCCCGGGTCAGCCTTTTCTGCGCCCTGCTTTTATGCTTCACAAATTGTTACCTGCCCCCTCGTCACGAAAATACAAAAAACCCTTTAAATTCAGACCACCTTTGGGTGGTTTCGGCCCAATTAAAAATTTGAAACACCCCCAAAGGGGAAAACCAAGTTATCACAAAACAGAAAACTAATAATCTCAAAACCAGACTACAGGCTTTACGGAATCCGGTCTTTATGGGAAAGTCGTGGGGGACAAATATGAGGAATTTTTTGAGGATACACGGGAGGAGATTGAAAAAAACCCTGCAATTCCCCCAAAAAAAATTTTGTAAAAGGAAGCCTATCTTTGGGCCAGGGAAACAATTCATTTAACATTTTAATTGAGCAAATAACGATAAATAATCAAAAATGGGGGTTTCAGCAAGAAAACTGGAATAAACAAAGCCAAAAAGGGAAAAACCCCCCAAATTAAAAAAACACGAAAAAAATCCATAGAAAAAAAAAATAGAAAATGCCACTGACAGAACAAAAGAGACTGGAACACAATAAACCGTGAAAAAAAATGCAATAACTACAAAGGACAACATTGAACTGATTAGAAATGAAAAAAAAAAACCACCCATACCAAATTAGTAATTTTTTCAACAAAACCCCTTAAAACAAAGTGGACAGTTTTTAAAAACAAACAAACCCCCCCTAGGTTTTTAGGGAAAATTTAAGAGTTATAAACCCACAAGGTTTAAACTCATCGTTCAAACCCCAAAAAACCCCCTTTAGGAAAGGAGAGATTTTTCCCCTCGCAAAAACCAAAAAACCTTGCGGATGGAGGGGTTTCAAAAGAATTCTAAAACATTGTAAGGGCGAAACTATTAACCCTTGTTGACCATAAATGCTCTTAAAAAAATTTCAACCGGCCCGCAAAATGAAAACGCTATGGTTTAACCTAAATCAAAAAAGGGGACAAGACCCTACCGAGAATTAAGACCAAATTCCCCCGCCCACAAAATTTTTTTAAAAACCTAGAAAAGGCCCTCTACCCCAACCTAACTTTTCCCAAAACAAAAAAACTCTAACACCCAAAAAACAGGCTTTAGAAAGGGGGAAAAACCCAACGAAAAACCCCCGCTCTCCACGCTCTGCGACCATTTGTGCTTGGGGAAAAAAAAAAGTACACTTCGGGCATTTTTTGGACTTGCAGAAGCCTTCGATAGCCTAGCCCCAAAATCTTGCTACACAAATTAAAAACCTAGGGTCACGACAGGCATTAAAATTTGGCCAAAAAACTACATGACCCAAGAACTCAACTATTGAAACATCTTTCAAAAAATTGCGGGAATTCAAAAAAACCCAATCGTCACCACGTGAAATCACAAGGGGGTTCCCCAAAGGCCAGTATGGGGCCCCTTCTGTTCCTATCTAAATTAATCATTTCCCCAAAACAACTAAAAAACTCCCAGAGTGTTCATTTTGCGGACGTACCACATCATTGTAAAAAGACCCCCTAGAAAACAAAACTTTTAAATAGAATCTGCACTAAATCGGGAACAGACACTTATAGTCTTAAAAACAAAATCAATAATCCAAAACCCTGCTTTTAAAATTTCAACTGCAACAAAAAAAATGATGACTCAAATACCCCATGACCACAGTCCACACCACAAAAATTTTTGGGAGTTACTTTGATGAACATCTAAACGGCACGCCCACATAGAAAAAAAACATGGGAAACTTCTCAACTTGCGCCATTGAAGAAACTTCAAAACACAAACAAAGAAACCAGCCTCATTTCCTACCACGCCCTATTTGCTTTTCACTTGAAATTGGAAATTTTGGGATGGGGGGCACCAGTGAACATGACCCGGAAAAAAACCTAAAACCCGCAAAAGAGGCCATAAGACTCAAAATGGTCTGGATTACAGAGAACCCTGCAAACCATTCTTTTAAAAAAAAACAGGATTCTCACTGTCACATCCCTTACATTCGGAAACCATCATCTTGCAAATTTAAAACCCCCCCAAAAATCGAGCTGAACACATAGCCACAATTAAGAAATAAAACAAACCTTTAAATTACCGAACATAGGCTTAAAAAAAAAAGTAAAACCCCCCGTTATGAGGGACTAAACTTTTTTTCTCTTTCCTACAAAACTAAAGGAAATTAATAAACCCAAGCCTTTTCCAAAAAAAAAAAAAAAATAAAACTTTACTTTTCTGAATAGACCCTACTATAGGCTGCTAGTACTAAATGAACATGGCACATTAATTTTTAAAATTATCACAACTAAGACTAAGCGAACCTAGGGCCCTTTAAGAAGAAAATTTTTAGATTCCCCAATCTTCATGTTATGGAGAAGAAGAAGGGTATGTAAGATGTATTTTCAGGTCCCGGCTCATTTATCTCGCCATTCATTCGGGTCAACGTCAAGACGTCACACCGTTTCGTGAAATGTTGATCATTTTAAATTGAGCTACCCCAGCTGGTTTCAAAAACAACAATAAAACAAGCGATGGAATAAATTAATTACATATTAATATACTTTACTTGCAAATTTTTTGTTCCATCCGAGTCCTTTTAGGGGGAATGGACGGTCAAAAAATAATTGGTTATTTTGTTCCAATGAACAAAGAAAAAATTCAGTGAGAAAAAAAAACCTAAAACTAAAAAAATCACCTAAAGGGGTTTTGGGTTTTTTATATTTAACTCGTTTGTCGTTGGGGGCTTCGCCCCCAAACCCCCTTACTGGGTAAAATAAAAATCGGGGCTACCCAAAGTAGTTAAATTTACTACCAAATTGATCTGGGGCCCCCAAAACCCCTTACGAGGGCGAACTAAGTTAGTGTAAGGGTACAACCCAAGTTTATTACAAAAATTGATCACGAGGTCTACCAAGTTAAAAAAACGGGTTTCAACCCCAGTTGACAATGGGGATACCAAAGTTAGTAATAAGAGGGTGTACCTATTAATGATTGAAGTTATCTAAGTTGATCATTGTTAATTACAATGGGGAATTCCATTCGATGAAGGGGGCTAACAAATTGATTTACGAGTGGTTACCCAAGACTCACCGAGGCTACCAAAGTTACCGGGGCTATCAAGTTTTATCATGGGGAGCTCTTTAAATTGAGGGTGGCAACCAATTTTTCAAAGGGCACGCAAGTTAATTTGGAGCTCCCCCAAATGATCAGTGGGGGTACCCAAGAGTTTTGGTGGGTTTCTCAAATTTATCACGGTAGGTACTCAATTTGATAACGGAGGGCTGCTTTTGGAGCAAAAGGTTACCCGTTAAGACGTATGTCAGCTTTTTAATATCCGCTATTTTTAACGCAAAAGTTTAAAAAGTAAATTTAAAACAGTTTTTTTTAAATGAGGGTTTAAATTAAAATATTAAAGGTTTCAGTTTCCCGCTTGTTATGTGAACTTGAATGTAAGAAACTTTTTACAAAAAAACCAACTTTTTCGACTTTGTAATGAAACGTAGTATCCTGTACAGCATAAAAGTATAGATCCATCTGGGGAAAAACGTTATTGTGAAATAAAAAACGTCATCTCTGTGTTTTTTTAAAAGTAATATGCAATACAGCAAAATAATACCTCAACTGGTAGGGAAGACATATTTTTATACCATATTTTTTTTTTTTTTTGAGAGGAAAAAAATCAAATATAAAAGCAGTTAATATTGTGAAGTTTTTTTAATAGTTTCCAAATTATTTTATTTAATAAAGAGGGAATATTTAAAAAAAATTTGTTTTTGGAAAATCTCCATTTTTTTGCTTTTTTTGGGGAAAAAGAATATATAAAACGGAAAGTATATGACACATTTAGTACAAAAATTAAATTGTAAATAAGAATATTTTATCAAAACAAATATTGCATCTCCAGTAAAATAAAAACCCCCAATGTGCAAACAAGTAAAAATTTCCTCATCACCATTTTTAAAATTTTTCTAGGTTATAAAAGTAAAAAATCAAATTTTATAGCAGTTTTCCTAAAAAGTAGTAAATATAGACGGGAAAAAAAGTTTGAAGTTCCTGCTTCTTTTTTAATGCTTATAGAAGGAACATTTCCCAAAAAACAAAGTTTTTGAAAAAAAGCTCAAATTTTACCTTCTTTTTTTACAGTAAAAGTAAACGTCACACAACACAAATTTTACAAAATAAGCACAAAAAGCACAATCGAACGTTTTTATCGTGCCTATTTACAAGTCGGGGACCACAAAAAATTTTGAATTTTCAAACCGGTCGAGGTAATTCCCACTCTCAAAAAATTTCATTTTAATAATGTCAATTTTTCAGTTTTTAAATTTTAGGGAAGATAATGTGGTTTAGAAAAGGGATTTCAAATTCGTAATTAATTGCCCTACTCAAGTTATGTTTTAAATCAACAAAATCAGTTATTCTTGAATAAAAGTGTTTTTTCAAAGCTTACAATCACAAGAAATGAATTTACTTCCCGATAGACTATAACCTGTGCACTGGAAGAATCGTGGTGACCTTAGTAAGCCTTTAAAAAAATAAAAAAAAAAACTAAATAAATATCTTTTACTAAATCAATAAAACTAAAAAACAAAAGAAGAATAAAAATAAATGAATTAAAATGAAGTGTCTGAAAAAAAACAATGATTAACCCGAAAATTTAAAATTAACAAATATACTGTTCCATCTTGATTTCCAAAAGCTTTTTACTGAGTTAGTCTGGCCCATTTCATTGCTAAACTGGAAGCTGTAGGAGTGTCTGGGGCTTTTTTGAAATTTATAAACCCTATTTACTAAAAACGCCCTTGAGGGTTTCAGTCATCTAATTTTCGACCCAATCGCTCCCAAAATCCCGTGTACCTCAGGGTTCACTATTGGACCTTTTCCCTCAACATATTCATAATGAAATGCTTGGCGTAAAAAATTTTGCTAACTTATTTGCAAAGACCTAAACTAGTTTTATAAAAATTCCAAAAAAATGATCTAAAGTTAAATTTTTAAAAAATTTTTTAATTAAATGTATGGAACAAAAAAAGAATGACTAAGGTGTCAAAGGCTTAACTAATTGACAGAAGCAATTTTATTAACGTCAAGATACTTCATATTGTGGGACCATTTGTTTTTAAATTTAAATTTTTTATTTTTAAAAATTTTTCCTTTTTGAAAATTGCTTCAAAAAGGGGGTGGTTTCAGTACAAACCCCATTGCTCCACCAACCAAGAACCTCACAGTGTCACCCAAAAATTTACACCCGGGTTGGTAATCTAAATGCTCCTAAATACTTTAATTTATTCTTTTCCTTGTGAGAACAATTAAAAAAAAACTGTTTGTTGATTAGGATTTAATTTTGTAAAGACATTCTTTCTCATCTTTTTATCCCCCCTTAGACAAAAAGTTTTATAACAAGTCTTTTTTAGCATTGACAAATTTTTTTTTAGCAAACCACCATTTGAGTACTAATAACTTTGTCTTTTCTTCCAAGTCCCCCTTCAGGCTCTTGACATTAAAACAAGGGCAAGCCCCCCCCCCCCTTGGCCCGGGGAAAATTTTGTAAGGTGTTAAACCATTTTCATAGTAAAATTTAATTTTTCCCGAATATTGTAAAAAAAAATTTCAAACAAAATTTGATATTTTGAAAAAAGTTCAATAATTAATTACAAATAAATTTTAATACATTGTATTATAGTAATTTAATTTTTAGCGAAAAACACACAGGGGGATTTGCGGGTTTGGATCTAAAGTGAGCAACGGAGGCAGCATGGGGGGTAAATGAACGCGGGGATGGATCCCCATGTGACCCATCTTTTTCGCCACGTCGCGCCACGGCGTTGATTTTGACCTTGACTGGCAGAATAGCGTGGAGCCATTACGTAAATCCCCCTTCAAAATATTTTGAATAAAAATCGAAAACTTTTTTGACTCAAACTTTTTCTTCCCCGGCGTTTATTAGATGGCAACATTTTCTGTGCTGCCATAGAAAAGAAAAAACAGGAGGGTTTTGGGATGGGAGTAATCTCAGATTGTTTTCTCGCCCTTCCAAAAAGCGTGCTGATGGCCCACAAGTATTATCTCCTAAACCCCAATTCAAAGCCATCTACATCAAATTCTTCCTTGCAAAAATCACTAATGCTAACTCCATGCAGGTGAACAACGGGTCCTGTTTGGAAGGGCCCAAGAAGTTTATTTCAAGGGGAAAAGAATTGGTTATAGTAAATACAGTATATGTTTAAATCAAGCCTAAGCCCAAATTAACAAGGTATTTTGAAAATCATTGGAACCCCTCTGAAGGATATGTATTCCCCCTTCAATTCATTGGAAAAAAAATGTTGACGAGCATGTTTTTTTTAAGAAAAGAACATTTTCAACAATATTCTTGCTTTGTAGTTTCACCATCCCAAAAAGACTTTTTGTAAATTTGCCCCTTCTTTGCTAAAGAAGGAACCTTAATTGAAGTCGGCACTTGTGGCGCGTGCTGTAACCCCGCTACGGGGGCAAGTTTTTTTGGGAATTGTAGGGGATGGTGGCTGGTAAGCAGCCGGGTTGAAATAAAAATACAACAATACCTGATACGTATGTGAGATCTGCTCCCAAAGGAGGGCACCAGGGGGGTGCCACAGGGTTCATTCATATTAGGCCCCGTCCCCCTTATATTATTCCCAATGATTTGCCAAAAAAAACCTTGGTGATATAGCAATTTTTTAATGATGCAGCGAACACCTAGTAGTCATGAAGACACAGCGATGCATAAAAGAACAATCCTCCCAAAGTTTAAATAAGGCCTATCAGTATTTTCAAAGAAAATGCCTAGTTGCAAATCCCAAAAAAAACAAAGCAAATTTTTCCGGGAAAAGGAATGACGTAACAGGGTAGAAGATATGGCACCTGAGGACAAGTTAAAATGCTTGGATCACTACGATTTAAAAATCACCTGGGCACCGCACATTGACAACTTTGCAAAACAATTTGCTCTGGCTTATATCAATAAGGGGGGCTAAAGCAAGTTGCGGCATCAGTACTGCCCGATCGCATATTTTTGGGCTTGTGAGTCCCCATAAAACGGCCTGATTGCTTGGGGAGGAAATCATTAAACAACATGCAACGAATACTGGGTTTTGCAAAAACGGCCAAAGGATCCTTGCAGGCTGCAACCAATGGAAAAAATTCCGCACTTATTTTAAAGAGATGAGGATTATGACAATATTTAAATTATATATACAATGTTATCTTATATCAGAAATAAAACCCCTCGCAATCAAACATCCCTAACTACAATACAAGACATTCCCAATTTTTTGATACCTCAACCCGACTCACCTTTTTTTAAAAAATAACCCCTTTTTAAAATCGGCTGCAAGTTGCATAATCACCCTTTCCCACATCTACGAAGGCAAAGAGGAAAGATTTTAAGAGGGGAAAAAGAAGATGGGTAAATGACCCCGGGCCCCTTTTACGCCTGCAGAATTTTCAAAAGCACTGACAAAACAAAACTCACTTTTAAATGTGTAAACATTTGACCCATTGTATTTTTTCTAAGAAATTAAAATAAAGTTGATTGATTGATTTAGGTTCCATCCTGTTTCTTAATACCAAAAACCTCCACTCAATGGTTGCCATCGACATGGGTACTACTAGAAAGCTGGGGGGTTTCCTGTTGGGTGTTAGTCAAGGTTCGAGTTGTGAGGAAAAGAACGAGTGTCAAAATTGTCTTAGCTAAAATCAGGGCCCCACTATTGGGTTTGTTCGACTAAAAGCTGGGCCCCATGTTTTCCCTGGCTATTTGGGGGAATTTAAAAAATATCCCTTCTGAGCTAAGTCGAAACAATAGTAACAATAATTTTTTCGTCTCTACAAAACCCCATCAACCATTTAAAAACCATATTCGCCTATACTTAACGATCGGCGTCTTAAAAAAAATAAAAAATGCTAAGCTTTTTGGCAAAAGGGGGATCTTTTAAAACCCCCCAAAATACAACTTTTCCCCCGAGAAGATTAAAAGAAGGCGTTGGGCTTGTTGAAAAAAATTAAATATTTATACTTTAGGGTTTAAAATTATTAAAAAGTTTTATTTTTTTTATCTTTAAATGAAAGAAAAAAAAAATATTTAAAGGGGGCAAAAATATGAAAAAAATTTTTTATTTAACGACTTTTTTTTAACCCCCCCCCCGCTGTTTAGGTCGGTACCACAGCGAAAGGGAAATTGAGGTTATTTTGGAAAAAGCAATACATCCTTTAAAAATTTATGGCCCCTTAAAAAAAATTTTTTAATTAAAATTTTTGACTCTTGAATCCCCATTTTTTTTCCGGCTTTGAGCTTTTTGTAGAGAAAAATCTGTGTAAAATAAGGATCTTAAATCTGAAACACTTTTCCAAACCAGCTGGTATTTCGTTGGTGCGAGTTGTTGTGTTGTTTTTTTGATTTGTTTATAAATTTCAAAAATAATATCCCATTTTTCTTTTCAGTCAATTTTCCCCATTCTTACAATTAAAAGATTACAAAAACCATTTTAAAAATAAAAAAATTTTATGAAATTTTTAACGATATACTTGCAAAACCTTCCAAAACCAAAAAATAGGCCAAACAGTGAAATGTTATTTTTTTTTTGTTTTTAGTGTTTTTTTTTTAAAAATATTAGTACATAAATTTTTATTTCCTAAAAAGCAAATAAAAATTAGGACCAAAGGGCTATTCCCAAATTTTTTTTACTTAATAAACTTTTTTTTGGGAAAGGGGGTTGAAAATTTTTTTGAAAAAAAAATTTGTTTTAAAAGACTTATAAAAAATTTCAAAATAATAACCCCTTTTCTTTTCAAGTGTTTTCTTTATTTTTACAATTAAAAAATTTTACAATAAGCCTAATTTTAATTTAAAAATTTTTATAATTTTAAAAATTTTTCAAAAACAAAAAAGGGCAAAAATTTAGAAAAATTTAATGAACAAAAGGAGGGTAAAAAAACCGAGAATATTTCCCCCCAAAATTTTAGGGGGGGCAATCCCCTTTAAGGAGGTCTGGTGGCAAAATTCACCGCAGGAATTATTATTAACCTGTCAAAACAAAAGGAAGGGAAATCATCTAAAGATGGCTAATTAAAACAAACCTAATTTTAATTTTAAACATCTGGCTTTATTCTGAGATTTTGGTTTAAAGGATATAGTATTGTGAAAATTGAAAAAAATCCGTTTAATAAGACTCATCCATCCACAAAATTTTCTTTTTAAGAAATATTTCTTCTTTTCCAAAATCAAACTGTAACCTCGAGGGGGGTCCAAAAAAAACAAGGTCTGACCAGTTTAAATTTATGTATTTTTTTTAAAATTTAGAAAAAAATTTATAAATTGAACAAAATTTAAATAACTTTCAAAAAAGTCCAACACACTTTTTCAAAACCCCATTTTCCCACTAATTTAATAAGCCCCCCGTAAAAAATTTTTATTTTGCCAAAAAATGTGACCTAGCAAGTTTGTTGAGAGCTTCTGTAGGGAGCGATGAGAAGGTTTAGAAGATTAAAGGGAAAGAAAAAGGGGCAAGGGGGCAGATATTCTTTTTGGGAAAATGGTTCCATTTTGAAATATTTTGTTTGTACAATACAAAAAAAGTGTAACCTTTTAAACTAAAAAAAGAATATTTTAAAAAACAATATTTTTAATAAATAATAGGGGAAATTATGAAAACTTTTTTTTAAAAAACAATGAAAAAAAATAAATTTCCCAATAGCAAAATTTATAAGTTTTCCACTGGTACAGGAAAAATTTTAGAAAACAATTTATGAGTTTTTATATTGGTTTAAAAAATAAATTTATCCCTTTAAATTTGTTGAAATATCAACATATTTTTTTTTTTGGGCCCCTTTAATATTTTAATTTTAGAAGTTGAATAAAGAAGTTTTTTTTTAATTAAAAAAAAATTTTAATAGTTTACTGCTTTAAAATGAAAATTTAAAATAAAAAAATTTAAAAAATTTAAACTTTAAAAGCTTTAAAACAAGGTTTTTAAAAAGATTTTTTTTTGATAAAGTTTAATTTTTTAGATAATTTTTTTGCTCTTTAAAAATTTTTAAATTTCCTTTTTTAAATAAAATTTAATTTTTTAAAAGTTTTAAATTATAAAAAAATCACCCAAAATCTGGCCATTTAAATCCAAAAGGTTGAGAAAAGAAGGAATTTAGAAACGTTTTTTTTCCCTTTTCAAAGGGGAAAAACATCTAGTTAAAAGGGTGTCCCTAAACCAATGAATAAAAAATAAGAAGCCAAAAGCCAATGTTAAAAAGTCTACCTTTTTTAATTTTGCTATCTTAGTGTAGCCCCTGCTAGGTCAAGATTGTTGTGCAGCAGCCTTGCGAGAGAGAGAGAGAGAGAGAGAGAGAGAGAGAGATGAGATGAGGGGGGGGGAAGAATTAAAAATTGCCATGAGAGAAAGGAAACGGCGGTCAATCAGCACTGTGAATTGGCAGCCACACTAAGCTTGTTTCGTCTGCTACAGGAAGCCCTACTATTTCCATATCTCTTTTTGTTTTTTATAAATGTGTATTCATTCTCCTAAACTATACCCAAAGTTATTTTTTAAATTACTACAAGTGTAATGTTTTATTATAAATTTTATTAGAAATCCAATGACATCTATGTATTTGTAAATCAAATGAAAAATAAGCGAGATATATTAGTTTTTAACTTTTAACTAGTCATTGCCAGTGTATGACACTGCCTGATACAGCTGACTCGTACAAACGGAACCAGATCAGCGAAACAATAATTAATAGACGTATTAATGAATCTGTAAACTTCAGTAAATGATTCTGGTAATTGTGATACTGAACAAATCTATTAACATAATTTATAAGTTCTTTGTTTTGCTGCCTGTTGAATGGACTTTTTTATTTTTAGAATGTGTCTTGCTTACATTAACTAGAACTAAGGTTTCAGTTAAACTTAAAAAACTGAATTAGATAATGGTACAATGTTGACGTTATAATTAAATTATGTTTAAAATTAAACAAATTTTATCTAAAAATTAACTGAACTAGTCTTAAAATCATAGATTGAACAGAAAAACTAGTAATTGTATATTAATTGTTACCCAATATTAGTTTAATACTGGGAATCAATGTTTAGCTCAAATAGTTAAAAGATTACTGTCTCAAATTAATCATTTTACAACCATAAATATGTAAAAAATACATAATACACTGAATTGAGTATTAATAATAAGATATTTACAGTCTTCATATTGACAATTCCAACAATTCTAGTGCTCCAATCGCGATCTATGAGTCAGCCCCTTAGGTGGTTGCACACGCTGTTGGATGACTATGGTACATTTAGAAACTTATGTCTCGCTTGTTTTTTATCTTTATTTTCAATGTACGAGATGAGGTCATGTTTCTAATAAAGTCTAACTTGTAAAAAAAAAAAAACCTTCCTGGAAAAACTTAATAGTTTTTAAACACTTACATTTTTTGAGTTATTATTCATTGATAATTTAAAATGACCACCATTTTAAAAATAATAACCATATCAAGTTAATTTTTTGTTTTTCATTGGGTCATAACAATAGAAGTTATTGGAGAAAATGTTTTGGTCAGATAAGTTTTTGGATATATTGTTTAAAAATACAAAATGGCAGCTAGCTGGTTAATTAAGGGTTTTTGGACCTATATTATTAGGAATTATATTTTATTATTTGGACCCAAGGACACCATATGCTTAAGTTCGGGAACATAGTTTAGGGACTCCCAGTATATTTGCATTTCAAGGCATTGAATTCATGTTCAAATAAGCAAAATCTCTCTTTAAAACACAGATAAGTTCAAATAAATATTTTTTTTATAAATAAAATCTGCATAGAACAGCCAGTAACTGACATAAATATAATTAATTATTGAATGTTCTAAGTTATGATACTATTTTAAGACTAGTTACAATTCATCTTTGCATTTTGTTGTATCTGACGTATATCTATAAGATCACTAGGGAGTTTTGCTCCGTCCAATATTGTTGCTAGCTGAAAGTTTCGTTCTCGAACTAAAAATGCAGCTGACTTTGGTTGTCGCTGCCTGGTAAATACTCCTTTTTTGTTACCTCCAACTCTAGTAGTTGCTGAAAAAAGAAATACAAAGTTATTGGAAGACACTAAGAAAGGAAGTGATGTATTAGAAGAGATAAAAGAAGATAAACCAATACTAAAATCACAAAACACATGCTCAATGTAACTGACATATCCTAGTATCTGAGAAAATACTAATTTTCCTATCTATTATGTGTTTGGGTGAGCCATGTATGTCACCACAAAGAAGAAAGAATAGAGATCATACTCAAATAGTGCACTGAATGTGTGTCGAGTAGTTATCCAGCCAATACCTTGTCAGTCCCTCCCTTATTACCCTTAAATCCTCAAGAATAGACATAGTAATTTTCACTTGCAATGAGAAACACTTTAAAATGATTTAACATCTTTTTTAATCAAAATGAATTAATGTAGTGTGATTATTTATATTTTAAGCTATTAACTACTAGTGTAACTTTTCAGTTGCTTGTAAATATGTTTATTGATAAACCCTCCTACACCACTCATACAATGTAATTTTAATTATGCTTTTTCAAGGCCAAACAACACTTTATTAAATAGAACATCCACATACCCAGACATTAGTACTGAGTTAATTATATTATGTGTGGGGTGACCATCTACCACCCAAAGAAAAAAGAATAGATCAACCAAACACGTACTGTTGATGAGTAGTTTTCCATCAATTAGTATCTGCACGTCTAGGGTACTATACTTAAAAAAATGTTCATTTTATATAAAATATAACTAAAGTGCTGCAATTTGGTTACCAAAGCAACATACAGACTAATTATTGAAATCTTGTAAAGCAGTTTTTCTTAAATAAAACGGATTGTTGTGTTTACCTTTGTATGTTTCTGAATAGTTACAAAATATAAATATATAGTCTCACTGTTGGATTAAATATGAGTGTTATGGAGTTATATCAGCAATGAATTCGTCATATATAATAGGCCTAACCTACTAGTGCTAGCAACTGATGTATCAGGATCACTTACGTTTTCTAATAACGTTAGCAAAAGTCTTTTGTCTTCAGCTGGAATAAGTGTATCGTCATTCATTGTAATTAACTTCTAAGTAGATAAAAATAATTATTGTTCACAAACTAGATAACGAAACACAAACAAACATTATAACAATTACACTACATTGGCGCGAAAGACAAACTCTGCACTGACTGACGTAATCTAATGTTAACTGCAATCAGCTGCGCAATTTTATGGAAGAAAAGTGCAAAACTGATGACTGCGATTATTGTCAATTCGTCTGATATGACTTCGACGGCTGATTGATGAAAAATAGTGATGAAGTATAACAAATACTCTCACAGCGACGCTGGCATTTTTCGCACTAGCATGGCGCCTCACTCACAGCGACTAATCAATAGAATAGGGATCATTTTGTGTTGTTGGGATGATAGCTGATGTGATTCATAGTTTGGTGAGAATATCTAGTTGGAAGGACTTTGCCCTTGCCCTCTTGTTTTAACATTAAGAGAGGCAATATGTTTAGAGGTACATCGTGGTGTGGAATTTAGAGATAATTTTGTAAGGTTATACCGAAGATATTGGGCAAACCTTTACTCTGATTGTAATTGATTCCAGAAGTTGGTAAAATATTCTTTCCTAGGACGAATTCAACAATTGAATTAGGACTGGAGTGGAAGTCTTATTGTAGGACGAACATTTGCTCAATGGTGACTAAAATGTGGTGTTAGGATTGTTATACTGTAATATATATTTACAATTCAGCTCACCCTCCTTTAAAAATAAATCTGTAACAAGTTGGATGTGGATTATTTTATTACAAATACTTACACTGATCAGTTTTTAAAATCTGCAAAATTCCAAATCATTTCCCCGATAAACCATCCTTTTTTCCGTAGATTGTCAAACGCCTTGAAATGTTCTGATAGTAGAGTCTTTTGGTACTCCTCTGACCATATGAAGTCTGGCAACTATAAAAAAGAACAAAACTTCGTTTATACAACTACCAATTAATGAAACTGAACTAATCATGATTATAAATAAACAAATAAAGCAAGTGAATTAACTGTTGGTTCTCAATTTTAAGTTTATTAAATCTCCAAGCACTTTGAGTTTGGTAATCAACGAATAATTTTTTTTTTTAAAGACAACTTTTACTGTTTTTGTATTTGTTCCCTTATGAAACAGCATGAAATTTACCAATAATATTTTAATTTAATTATTTTATAGATAACTAGGGGACACCCCGGCACGCTTCACGTGCCAACCGCGACGTTCGCTGTGCTCGCAAATAAATAGATTAACCGTTTAATGTAAAATCACAATATTAAATTTAATTACAGTATCTCACTCTACTACTTGCGTTGCACCTATTTATTAGTATAAATAATACCCTAGGGTATTACTTAACCTTTTTCAAACTTGTTTTTTCTTGTTTAACAGCTGAAGATAAAACTCATAGTATAAATGTTACAAATGCATTAATCACAGAGCAGCTTTGTTATGTGGGATCAATAGTACAATGTTAAACATACAAAATAAACATGTTTATTCATTTACAAAACAGCTGTTATTAATTTACTAAAATCAACCTAATGTTATCCTTATGGAACAATCTTTAAGGGGTGGTTTCTACCCCTTAGGAGTACTTTATCAATATGGAAATACTTTAGTTGTCCTATTTAAGACCTAAAGAGACAGTATACAAAATTGCAGCTCTCTACCTACATGGGAAGTTGGAGAATTAGTGATGAGTGAGTGAGTCAGTCAGTCAGTGAGGGCTTTGACTTTTATATATCTAGATAGATTAAAACACTGATGTTCATGGTCCAGCCCAATATAGATTGCAGATGAGTGTATATAAGGACGTTTTGTCTCTGTTACTTATTAAAGTTAAATATTCTTTAATTACAGTTAAAAAGCTTTTAATTAAATTTAACTAATTTATAATTCTATAATTTTAAATTTTTTTTTAATGGATGCAAATAAAAAAAAAGTTACAGCATCTTCAGATTATAATAAACAAATTAATTGTAAAAAAATATGTTTATTATAATCTGAAGATGCCGTAACTGGGAGAAAATGCTTTAATTAAAAAAATAAAAATTTTGGAATTATTAAATATATTTTCATTTAAATCGATCAAAATTCCACCAAGAAGAAATTCCACACTAAACTAAATAAAGAAGCTATTTATTAGCACTTTTGGAGCTGATGCTCAAATAACACATTCTGCATTAGATAAATGTACCATACCATTAGTGTTGAAACAGATGAAAATTTTACTATCTATGGCATAGTTCTAGGCCAGGTTCATTGTTCAGGATTGTGAGCTGTGTGCTGAATATAAATCTACGACTGGTACTTTTTTCTGTGCAACTATATAGAGCTCTTGGTCTGTGACACAGTGGTGTAGGGCCCACCTTAAATAAACTGTAGCCGGCTTGGGCTACCTTAAATAAACTATTCAGTTGCTCGAAACAACTCTTGCTTTGCAACTTTTTACTATCGTGGAGGAGGAGGACATAGGCTCTTTGAACTTGTTGTAATATTTTTGTTGAATACCCTATATTATAGGAAACGTAATTCTGTAGTTTAATAGGAATTATTAATAACCAAAATAACAGACATAGGTCATGTAAATATGTATCATGTATGGGATGTGCAAATATAAATTAAATTTTTAACAAGACAACTTCGAAACATTCGAAAACATCATCTTGTACCTTTTTCTTTATGCTGACTAAGTCAATAGTTACTAGTTCTGCTGAGAAACATTTATTATTCTCGCTCCTTGCTGCTTTAATCTGTTAAGATTGGTATGGTAACATTTATTATTCTCGCTCCTTGCTGCTTTAATCTGTTAAGATTGGTATGGTAACATTTATTATTCTCGCTCCTTGCTGCTTTAATCTGTTAAGATTGGTATGGTAACATTTATTATTCTCACTCCTTGCTTTAATCTACAACACTTGTTTATAATAATGTTGATGCACGAATAGGCAGTTTGTCATCATGTAAATAATATACTGTAATATTGTATCACAGATAACTAACTCTACCCAGAATCCAGATAGCTCTTCTCCATGTTAAAGAGTGATATCAAATTTCTCGTAGTGTGTCAACTGTCCCGCTTTAAAGCGCATCGAGCGGCTGTCAACTGGGCGGCGTTGCCAGATTGAAGTCAACAAACTAACCACAACTAAAAACGAATATTACAATAATAAATATCAGCTGATAATAATAATTGAGGTTTAATATTTGTTCAATTCGGCAACGTCGCATCCTGAATTCACGATGGTGTAATTCATGTTGCCTAAAAACTCCGTTAAATAGCGCATACACTTTTCCCTTATACTGTGAGCCATCTGGGTAGAGTTAGTTATCTGTGATTGTTTGTTCTAAAAACACAACAAAACTTTTGAGTTGAAATTCAATCAAATTCTTTGAATACTATTAATACTGAACACATGGCTAATAACTGAACACTTAACCAGATAAAGTGTATAATTATATTTTTAAATTATATAAACACAACTTTTGTAATTTTTATTATATTTATTACATTACAATTCTTTTTCTAATACAAGTGGCTGAGGGATTGAAAGTAAAGTTTCACTGACAATGACTCAGAACACTCAGACGTGTACTGTCATTGTCACTAATCACAAAAAGACTGTGATCACTATGTCTTTTAAGAGAAGAATAATCACATCAAATAAATTGTAATAACTTACAATGTGCAAACCCTCATATGTATCTGCACCCATACTCAGACATAATGACAGGCTTAAGGTGTTTGTCACGCCAGTTCTGAGCCTCTGATTCCACAGCTAACTGAATTGATTCTAACTGGCCAGGCTCCTTGTACCAGGCGTTTATAACGGTTGAAACAGATCACATCCATGTACTGCCCCTGCCAAACAAATATAAAACCAAAGTCATGAAAAACTAATTGCTAGTATCCATTATTATGCTATCGGTACTAACCTGATTTGTTAAACTTGTGTTAAATATCATCGCATGTTTAACAATGTTTTCTATCTTTTTGTATTAATTTTTCTCTACTGTACTTTGTTTGACATCTTTGTTTGTTACTATACTTATAATTTTCAATAAACTAAGTATCTTTTTATTATTTTACCTTTTTATATTTCTTTAACTTAGCTTTTGAGTTTTGCTCTTCTATCAGATATAAAAACAGGGAAAAAGAAACAAATGTTATTTTCTTATAACAGCAGTAAATGCCTCAGTGGCAGTTATAAATAGAGTACATTTATATAAATCTGTAGTAATAATTACTACATTGCCCTTGAGGATTTTGGGAGAATAAAGGGAGGGACTGACAAGGTGCTGGCCTTACCATCCCCTTGGTAAACTGGAGAACTAACTACTCGACACAATTGCAACTTCTGTTTCTTTCTTTTCTGTGAGATAGTACATTGATAACGATTACATTAAATATATATCATATTATTGTATCATTGTTAAAAGTAAGACATTTAACAGTATTAAAATTAAAATGTTAATGTCACTGACATATTTAGGTGTGTTGAAAGAGATTGGCTGAGTTTTATTGTTATAGAGAAGGGAGAGGAGGGTTAGTTCTGACATTGAAAACTTGTACCTCGTTACGTTAACGTGTTTTATGTTTTGTGGTTGTAATGTATGATCACCCCAGCCTACTAGTAACTCAGCCAGTCTCTCTCACTGGTGTATGTTTGTGTCTCTTCTGTCTGTATTCAGTGTATAAATCTACTCAGGTAAACTAATGCCTCTAAATGAACTATTGACTAATTCAGGCATAGTTTTCCATCTAACCTAACCTTAAATTTACATAGATACAATTGTTTAGATTTTTTTTTTCAACTTAACAGTTTGCAAGAGGGTCTTATTTCTAAATAAACCATTTATAATCAAATTTTTAGTTTGTGATGAACAGATATAGTCAATTACTTAATCAAAAGCTTACAGATTTTACAGTTTATAGTCATTTTATAAAAAATGTTTAATCTATACCTATAATAGAGTAGAGAAAGGAAATCTATACCTATAAAAGATAAATACCACTGACCTCACTTACTCATCGCTGTAACTAAAAAAGTACTAAGCCTACGAGGCTGAAATTTTGTAGAGTCAAAGGTCTTATGTTGTAGATGTACAATAAGAAGAGATTTTGAAATCGAAGATGACAGCTTTTTCAGTGCTAACAATTTTAAATTCCAAAAACAGCGTTTTTTAATAGGACTGTAGTGGCTAAATGAACAGTTTACAGCAAAACAAACACAATTTTCTGCACCTGATTTGAGACGATCTACAACTTTAGCTCTATTAAATTTTTGCTCTATCTCACCTCTTTCATCCTTAGGTAGAGCTAGATTTTCAATTTGTGCGTATAAATCAAATTGGTTAATTTACGGTCTATAAGAGTAGACTTGCAGATTTTTCTAGCTCTACAGTCAATGCCACTGTACGTGTATGGGCGGGCGGGTGGGCCAATGCCACTGTACGTGTATGGGCAGGCGGGTGGGTTACTTATAACATACGTGCAAGGAACCATTCAGCTCTTTTTCAGAAATGAAATTATCGTATATTTCTCGCAAGTCGATTGAGGTCTATTTTGTTTTTTAATCTGAGCAGGGAATCGTCCAATGATTTGACGTAAGAAAAATACTGTATCATATCATATAAAATATGGTAATGGCGTTCTAGCAGTGTGTGACACAACATTATTGATTTTTTTCCGTAAAAATAAAAAATTTTTGACTACATACGTACTGTAGAACAGTACAATGGCGAACAGGGGGTACCTAGGGGTTTATAAAATTTTTTAGTGCAAAAAAACAGTATACGTACAGCCTTTACAATAAAAAAATATCCCCTTGAGACCAATTCCAACACATAAAAATTTTTATGTCATATAACTCTGAAAGTCTTCTCAGAAAAATGTGATTCAATTTAAATTTTATTTGAATATTTAATTCCGCACTGCTAGAAATGTTTAACAGTTTAGCTGTTTTTGGGTTTTCTGGTGGCATTAAACTCTTTGAAAAGGTCTCTATCCTTTTTTAATTTTGAAGTATGTGCATCTTTTGAATTCCAACTTTTTGATCGTTTTGCAAGACAAATTCTTACGTACCTTTTAATTATACCCCTTTTTGGGGGGTTCCTCAAGGGTTAAAAAACCCAAAATTGAAAGGTTTTTGATTTTGATCTTGGCCTATTTTGAAATCAAAGGAAGTACAGATATTTTTCATATTGTAACTAGTTAAATATAGGATCTTTAAAAAGAAAAAACATGTATGTTATTCCATATACTATGAAGTTTGAATTAATTAGAAAAATTCATCTACTAACTGAAAATAAAAAAAACAATTTCCTATGTCTTTGCTCTTTAACTCTTTCCCCACCCCCCACCCATGCACTACAAGGGTGTTGACTCACCCACCCACCCTTGCACTTCATGCATACTTATAAATAAAGAACCCACCCGCCTACCAATACATGAAATTTGGGTATCAAAACACCCAAAAACAAATATTATTGGTACATACATTTACCCATACAGTCACTGTTACTGACCCAACCGCCCCCCATACCCAAACAGTGGTACTTACCAACCCACCCAACAAGTTCTTGGTACTGACCCACCCACCCCCCATACACGTACACTGTTACTTACCCAAAACCACCCACCCAACATTTTTCACTGGTGCTGACCCACCCACCTCCCCAAACAAGTACAGGGTACTGACCCATACATGGACTGAAAAATTGGTTTTGACCCACTAGCCCACCCATACACAACAGGGGTATTGACCCACCCGCCCACCCATTCACGACAGTGGTATGAATGGCCCCAAAAAAAAACATTAGTCGAATTTCTGTGGGGGGGGGGTTAACGTCAGTCGTAGTATCTGCAGGAGGGTGGGTGGGTAAACATTAGTTGTAGTCTGTGTGGGGTGGGATAAGTCAGTCGATGTACTGCGGGGTGGGTGGGTTAACATTAGTCGTTTTACCCCCTTTTTTTTAGTTCAAAAGTTCAGTTTCTTTATGAAAACGTACTTCGTTTTCTTCTCGTGCAAGTAGCAACCTTTTGAAATGAATAAAATAAATCCAAATCTCCTTGGGATTATGGGGGGCAAGACCAAGGTTTGAACCCCCATTGAGTCAATGGCGGCCCCTTTCAATCGTTGAATAAAGTTCACGACAAGCTTGAAGCCCATGTAAACTGGCGAGTAAAGTTAAAACAAATTTTAAGACCTAACTCTAACGTTTATTTCCAAATTTTTCCCACCATTATAATTTGAGTACCCTAGATGGGCTATTCCGAAACAATCTACTATTAAATTTAACTTTTTTTTAATTTAATTTAATTTTGGGTTACAGGCATCAATCCTGGAATTATTATAACAAAGGATGAGATCGGGAAAAACTAACCTAAAAGATGTATCCAATAACACAAAATCATGAAAGCACAAACAAATACATGAATTTCGAGTGCCGGGGCCCCCCTTCCCTTCAGGCTGGAGAGACTTGCATCTCAACTTTCTCCACATGAGAGGGAAAAAAAGACAAAAAAATGTTTGTACTTGTATTCGGTTTTTTTTTTTTTTTTCGGATACCTACAAAATTCAAACGTACACATTCATGGCCAAACACAGGCATGAGTAACAGAAACAATCCAAAAAAGGGGGCCCATTTTTTATTTAATGGCTTCACCAAAATGGAAATTTTACCTTTACATTAAAAATATGCCATTGTTTTTGCATTTTTGAAAATCATAAAAATATTATATCTTTATAATTTTTTAGAAAAAATTTAATATATATTTCTTTGAAATTAAAAAAAAAAAATTTGATAAATGTTTATTAGAGAACCCTTTTTTGTAATTTAGGGGGTATTTTTTAGGAATAAAAAAAAAGATTTTTAGTGATTATCTATAATTTTGCTATGCAACCTTAATTGTTTTATTCTTTGATAGTTGTAAGAATTAAATTGGTTTTAGCAATAGATTGTAAATATTACTTTGTCAATAGTGTTAAAAAAAAATTTTTTTTTTTTAACACATAAAGATTTTTGTTATTAAGTTAAGGTTAGTTAAAAGGGGGCACAGCCAGGAATTATTATTTTGGAGAGATGGGGCATCACAAATTAACTTAAAAACAATTTCACTAACACCAGATAGAGTAATATACACAAAAAAAACACATAATCACACAAATTTAGTGCCACTGGCACTGACAATTTTTGTGATTTTGTGTATGTTACTTTTACTCTGGTGTTAGGAATTTGTTTCCAAGGTAAATTTGCTGAGACTTACTAAGTTAAGTCATCCAAGAGATATCTAGACTCCCCTTCTAAAACCCATTTGGCTACTCCACTACACAAGGGCATCCACAAATTCACTAGACACACAGTCACTAAACCCTTCACCATCGAACAGCTAGAAATAGCACTAGAAAAACAGTTTATTTTGTAATGAGTAAAAATCCACCTAAAAAAAAATAATAATTATTATTTATAAAATTTTATTTATGAATTGAATAATTTTACATTAACTTGGTTTTGATGTGTTTGAAAGCTACCGAACATTGATATCTTTTAGTGAAATAACTAAAAGATCAGCTCAGTCCAATATAATAGTTGATCTTTCTACTATTTTTGAAAAGTAGGCTACTTACAGCCTGATCTTCCCCAAAAATCGGCTTAACTGCTGTCACGCCGAATTTTGTCTAGGCTTTTCACAAATTCCACCACTGATCTAAAAATTGTTACTTAATTTTTTTCATTGTGTAATTTAAAATTTCACTTTACATAAAATTTAATTGAAATGACCCAAAAATTATAAAATGTCGGGCCAGTGTCAACTTGAAACTTAATGGTAACAACACATTTGAAATGAAACAAAAGTAGTCTTTTTTTACTCTGCATTTTTAGAACATTTGTCCTCTTTTGGGACTATAAAAATTAAAATGGTGTAATTTTTTAGCTTTATTCTTTGTTATTTCAAAGAGTAAAAATGAAAGAATTTTGCTTTGGCTTTTTTTTTTGCACTGAACATAAGTTAAAAAAACCCAGTATATAAGTAAGAAAGAATATTTTTACGACTCAAAAATTTTAACGGACATTTTTGAGCTGGGATGCAATCGACACCTCAGGCTTTTGATGGAGTTAGTAGGGAAAAGTAACATTGATGTTTTCTTAAAAAAGAAAGTAATAAATAATTCTAACCCCTTTTAGGACCAAAACAAAAATTTACTTTTTCCTCACTTTTCAAGTGCGAAAAATTTAAAAATTTTAGGCTGAAAATTCAAGTCCTTTATACTTATTTAAAAATCTGTTCTAAAAAGATAAAAGGGACATTAATTTTTTTTTTCTCATGCTTTTCACCTCTTAACAAAAAAAATTTTTTTGTGAAAAATAGTTTCCGAAGTCAAACTTAATCACCTAAAAAAACATAAAAAATTTTAACAATCGGATTGAAAATAAAAAAAATTTTAAAATGGAATATTTTGTTAAAACGTCAGATTCGCTGTTAAAATTAACTCTCTTTTTATTATTGTCTTATTTTCCTTTGGGGTTAAAATTCCCCAGCCGTTAACGCTGGGCCCAGACTTAAAAAACTATTTTCAAACGTTGCGTATCATCCCAAAGGCGTACAAGTTATCGTAAAAGTAAATTGGATGTTACATGTCAAATTTAGTAAAAGCAATTTTGTCATTTTGGTCTTCAAGGGAAAAACCGAAATGACAAATAACATTCAAACCCCAAAGGGTTAATTTTTAAAACTATTTCAATTAGGCCTAAATGTCCCTTTTAGAAAATACTTATTTTAAAAAACTAAGTTCAAAACAAAAAAAATTTTTCTATTGTTCTGGTAGCCATAGTTTTTAAAACCCGGGGTCGGGCGCGCATAACCCCCCCCCTTTCCCGATCGGGCTGCGTATAGGGGATTCTAAAAATCTGGTTTTTTCAATATTACCATAATATTTGATTTAAAATTTAAAAATTTTTTTACACAATCTTAAATTCGTCCATGCTGTTTATTATAAAAATTATAGTATTCTTAAAAGTGTTTTTTATTATTAAATTTCGACTATTTTATACCCCAAAAACCAAGAAGAATGTTAGTTTTAACTGTAAGGACTTTTGAAAAAAAAACTTCAATGCAATTAAAATTAAACCATTGTTTTTTTAGCTAAAACATCACTATTTAATCGTTATCCCCAAAAATTCAAAATTTCCCCTTGCTTTCTTATCTTCTTCAACAAATTCAAATTCTTCTTCGATTGGGTTTTTGGGGCCATTTTTAAAATAAATATAAAAAAAAATTTTTTACAATATTTACAAAACAATACACATATACATATCCACAAATAAAAATAAAACCCATATCACAACAACAAAAAAATTGAAAAGCAATTATAAAAGAACGCGATAGGTTTGCGCCGTTTTGAATGGGTCTAAAAACCACACTGCACGGGTCGGGAAAAAGCGTCTAGAACACACAACGTACTGCGGCGCGCATAAAAACGTCCCCCCCCCCCCACCACTGCTAGACTATGAGTCATCATGAAACCCTGAAAAACATCCAAAAGATTCCTCAGGCATATTTAAAAAAATGAAATTTATAAAAAATAAAACAAAAAAAAATTTTTTTTTAAAAACAAAATTTTTTTAGAACGGTTCAAAAATTTCGACCGAATCCCGGGTTTTAAAAAAAAAAATTTTTAGTCTTTACTAAGGATAATCATTTTAATTTTCTGTTTTGTACATTTATAATAAATTTTCTCTAAATCTAGTTTTCATGACAGTTAAATGCATTGAGATTTCGTGTTATCATTAAATTGTTTTTTTTGAGTGAAAGATGAAAAAAACATAAGTTAAGTTAAAATCTGTAAAAATTTTTGCAGATCCTGAAAAAAACTGTTTGAAAATGTAAAAAAAAAATTAAATTTATCTAAGAAAATTCTGTTTAGATAACTGTTTATTTTTAGACATACAAATTCTGATTACAACAATATTTTTGCGTAATATTGCTGCACGTATATTGAAGCATTGAACTATATATAACCAACGATCTAGACTAGTTTCTTTAAATTTAATTTTTATGTGTCTAGATATATTGGGGATATATTAAAAAAAAAAAATAAAATAATGCAAAAAAATGTCAATCAAGTTAAAAAACGTCCAACAGTGAAAAAATAAATATTAATTTATAGCTCATTTCATTTGAGAACCATCTCTTAAAATACTAATGCAAAAAGAAAGTCCAGCGTAATTTACCTTTTACCTTTTAAAGTCACTATTTTCATACAAAAGAAATAAATTAACAATGACAATTCTTCACCACCCTCACCCAATACAAATACCATACCAAAACCCACCTTTTTTTTTACATAATAAAGTTTACAACAACAACACTTCACTAACACCAAATCCCTGCCCTCACACAGAAACAAAACTTAACTGCAACCCCTCACCTTTTTCATAAAAAACTTCAACTGCCCAAACCCTGCACCCACACAAACCCCAAAAAACACTTAACTGAGAATCACTGTACTCCTCATAAATACACTTTAAATGCCAAACCCTACACCTCACAAAAAACAACACTTTAAATGAGAACGCTGTATCTCACTCAAAAGACACTTAACGCCAATCCCCCAAAACCTCACACACAAACAACACTTAACGAGAATCAGTATCCACTCATAAATGACACTTTAACAGCAAATCCCTAAACCTCACAACAACAAACTTTAACTGAGAATCACTGGGGGGGGGGGGGATCTCACTCATAAATGCCCTTTAAAATTGCCCCACAAGAAACAGTTTAAACCAATTTTTTATAGCCCAATTTGGAAACTTTTTAAAAAAAAAATTTACATTTTTAAAAACCACTTTGCCTTTTTATATTGGTAGCAAAAAAACAAAATGTCTTTAAATATTGAAAAATTTGTCTTACTAAAATTCTTAATGATATTATTAGTTCTCAAATCATCTGATGGGTTTTCAAAAAAATGTTTGAAAAGAAAAAGGTAAAAAGTAGTATGTTGAAACTTACCACCTGGTCTAAAATGGTACCATCTATTAAGCACAGCTGATATAGGCCTTGTACTACCAATTTTCGCAAGAAATCACCACGACCTAAAAAAACAGCAATCCCATCCACAACGTGTTACAAATCACAAAACCCAAAATAAAATTATTCAAGCCTCAAAAAATATAAATAAATTTCTTTTTTTTTAATTACACAAAGCTAATTTCAATTTTCACATTTTTTAGCCAGATTTAGTGTATTTGAAATGGTGTCAACATTTCAATTATTTTATTATTAAGGTTTTTAATGGACAGAAAACCGGCTTACTTTTTAAAAATTAATTTTATAAGTTCTTTCAAAATGTTCACATAAGAGAAAGTAAAGACAATAATGGGATAATTCAAGGCCAGGGATTAACTTTATCATCACAGAAAAGGATTAATGGAAGACTGGAGTGTAAACAAACTATTTTTTATATTAAATTTTTTTTTTGGTCTAATTATATGGGGGTATGACCACTTTTTTAAATTTAAACTTTCTGTAAATCCAAATAAATAATTGTCTAATATTCTTTGTAAATTCGATCAAAATAGACTTTTAAACCTGTAATGTAGTAAATGTTTTTTTAATGAATAATATAAAAAGTTTTTTTTTTTTTTTTTTTTTTTTTTTCATATATATTATTGTGCCACCATTAGTATCTTTTGACCATTAGTTTTAGCTGACAACAACTTAAATGGGAAAAATTAACTTGTTTTTGGAGAGGGTTAAAAATGTAACATTTCCAATAAAAGGGGGGGGTCAACAAATCTTTTTTAATGGAACAACCAATAAATTTGGTTGTTTCGAAATAAATATAATGTAAAAAAAAAACGGTTTTACTTTTGGGAAATTATTGTATACACAACCGAACACCATTCCATTGCCACTGTTAATGAAACATGCCCTTCTTGAACATAAAAATACTAAAATAGTATAAAGTGATCTCCTTCACAAAGTTAAATCCCCAAACCATCAGCAATTTTAAAACCTGCCTCATTGGTTCTATTTATGCTGGGTAATCCCTCCATTAAAGAGCACAGGGTCTTAACGAATCTGAAAATTATGATCCCTTGTTTGGATGGACTCCCCAGCAATCTTTTACGATCTAGTGTCAATCCCATTTAATTTTCAGTAGTTACATCTGCTCATCCCTTTTGAAACAGATTCAACAGTGTCCAAACCCACGAGGGAGATTTTCCCACGTACGGGAATTGATGGATTGTTAATAAGGAAATTCGTTCATAAAAAAAATGTTTTTACGCTATGGCTCGCATACTGGACAAAAAAATTTTATCTGCTCAAGTGGGAAAACATATGTAAGGGGGGGGATTTTCAGATTTTAAGAGCCAGTGTTTGAGTGGGGGATCCTGATAGTTGGGAGGTGCATCTTATTGAATTCTTTAAGTAATCCCCCGACATCTTATCTCTAAGGGGCTACGATATATTTACAGCACCGGAAATCTAGGGAAATGAAGTTGCCATAGAGTACCATTAGTAGCTCTATACCCTAAATTGAAAATCAATTCTTTAGTATGTACACATAAAGCCGACAGGGAAAACTGAATTCATACTAAATAGACCAGTGACAATGTACGCTACATTGCGTTGACCCCCAAGTTGTTCCAGCAATATGATGTGGGGACGTTTCCCCGGTTTAGATTTTAGCAGCTGTTTTTTGAAGATGGCTTTTCACGATCGTTGAATGTCAGCAATCGATCTTGCATTACTCCAAAGTACTATGGTTGATCATTATGATGGAGTTTTTACACCATTTAGATAAAGATGTTCAATTTTTCGAAGAGCCAGTCCGTTACTTTAGTGGACGCAGGCTACTTTGAATTTTGATAGATCAGGATTTAGCTTCCAGGTTATAAAATATTCTTCAATGGCTACAAGGTTACTTGAAAGTGTTTCTTCAGTAGCTGTGAAGTCTTTGTGTTGGTAAGCTAAAAGCAATACCATCTGCATATATAAATTTCTAGATTCGTGATTGGAATGTCACCAGTATACATGATATAAAGTGGGTATTTAATATTGAAATTTAAGATTTATTTTATTTACTTAAGCTATTTTGTATACAATACAAATCTCAGTCGGCTGGAAAATTAATAAAGCAACAGTTCAAGCAAGAACTTATTTGACTAAAAGGTTTGTTTAAGTATGATAAATATGTAATAATTATGATAAAAATATTTTTTCTATATTTAAGAGTGAAATAAAATAAGCAAGCTTACCTGGAGAAGAAATAGAATTATAAAATAAATTATACCAATGTATGATGCCAATGGTGGCCTCTCTTCAACCTCAGTGCAGAGTGCAACATGCATTTTTCTTGAGACTAGTAGTACTTTGACAGTGATTCCACATTTAGCAAGTGGCAAACATCTTGTATTATGTGAGGGGACTAACTTATGTCTTCACATGCTCTGAAGATGCATGCATTTGTAATAATAATGAATCGTCAACTGGTTGGTTTCAAAAGTGACCTAGTTGCACTAGTGTTAATCTCTCATTAGTTTCATGAATTGGGTTTTTTTAGCAAAATGCAAGGTCACTGCCCTTCAAGTTTCCCTGGGTGTGACTTACCTTACTTTATGAAAATACAATGGTGCCAAATACTTATTGATCTTATGTTTAGTAAACTTGTCTCCCCAGGAAACTTTCTGGGGTATTCTGATTCCCGATATATTTCATTAAATGTACCGCTGAACTCATTGAAATTTAAGTATGATATTTCATCCTATGTAAGAACCTCTTCTTAGCTTCACATGAAGATGTTATTACAGTTCAAATACTCTCCTTATTAACTAAAATAGTCTAAGAATGTAAGAATAGGCTACATAGAGGCTCCACACATGAAAAATATAAAAAAGTTAAATGCTTTATAATTTGTTTAAATATACGGCATTGGCGCTGAAAGGACAGTCAACTAAAGACTCATGCTTAGTTCATTTTTGACCCTACTCAAAGGAGATTCATATTGTGGGTACAATATAATTTGAATACTAAATAGCAGATTGTAGTTCAGTATGTTAAGGAAAGTATGTCATTTTCATCAAGTCAGCGGCAGGTAATAGGAGTGTAGGTCATGCCACTGCTCACAGGTAAGCATACTTTTTATGCTATTATATGATCATCAATGTGGAGTTGAATAAATCCCGTTTTTTGCAATATTGATTTCTAATAGCATTGAAAACTTGCACATTGGCTTTCTAATAACAGGAAAAAATAGTTTAAAATATATAGTTTTTATTTTTTGAGATCGTACAAAGGGCATAAGGTTTACAAAAACTACGAAAAAACTGAAAAATTGCAGAAATTTTAAAAAAGGTATATTTTACTACAACATCGTAAAACCTATTCTTTGTAGTAACTTTAAGACAATAAAAATACTTTATCTCGTATTTCTGTTTATATTGATATCGCACAAAAAAACCTGAACTTCGGAAAAAATCGATGAAATCGGGTGATGACTCTTCACACTCTGCGTAATAGTTCAACTGATACATACAGATTTAATGTTCTTCTCCGCTGTTCACCAAGCTTACTCCCCTACGTGTAGCGAGTGAACTAACCCACCCCCCTACCCCCGATGGCAACATGATTTTCTATTTCTACTCCTTCCTAGTGCGTTGACGGACTGCATGAGCAGCGTGCAATGTCCATCACGATACTATTTTGCTAGTGAATTTTGTTGTGTGTAAATTAGTGCGATAATATATATTGTTAAATATTATCAGTTGTGTGACACTACGTACACTCAAACTACTGTTTTGTAATAGTGAAATGGTGTCTCCAAAAAGTGCTGTAATTAGACAAGTCTGACCTGTGTGCCCTATCTTTGGTGCTTCCAGAGAAGAAAATAGTGCCAACATATGAAGATTTGCTACTGTGCTGCTTTAAAAAGAGACACATATTATCATTGTCAACAAATCTAAACAAAAAAGTTGGGTTCCTCATTTATTGCTGAATGTGATGCTACTGAAGTCGAAAGGATGTATGAAAAAGCCTCAATTCTACCAGTGACACACTTGTGTTATTCAAATGATCATCTCCTATCATGATGAATACTATAAGCTAAGAAAATCTCACAACCGAGACCAAGAGAAAGACTTTTATAAGAAAAGATTACAGGATTTTGTAAATAATGCTAAGTCAAAACTATTTGATATTGCGGCTTGTAAATAAGCTATTACCATTTCTTGTCAGTCTAATAAGAAATCAACTGACTGTGACTGTCCTGTTGTACAAGCACGCAACTGTGAAAAAAATAAAAAGATTCCTGATTTGGAGTTTAAGTTTATGAATGACAAGTTAACAACCAGACTGATATGTATTGGTAATGTTGACTCAACAATGACAGTGAAATTACAAAAAAGAGAAGAGAGAAGGAAGGAACTTTTGGATCAAGAAACTATCTCATTATACCCCAGTAAAAAGTGACAAAACAGTATAATAAAAACGTTTCCCTGCAACGAAGCTGTGATATAAGTTTGCAATTGCCCTCAACATCACAAATGCGTACAAAGTTGACTCCTACTGCTGTGATAAGTGATAGGTATGGTGTTTCCGATAGGGCTACAGCAGCTATTGCTTCTGGTGTTATGATGGCATGATCTTGGCTTGATTTCTAATTCAGATTTGTCACAAGTAATAAACAGAAGTTAGATAAGGAGGCAAAAAGATAAGCTGCATAAAGAATTAACCCTTTCAGTGAGAATGTCCTGTTAAGCCGAACTTTTAAAAATGTCGCAGAAGTGTAAACGTCCGGATAAGCAGGACATTTACAAATAAATTTGTAATTAATTAGTAAATGCATATTTTTGCATGTATTTTATATGAATCTGCTCGTGACAAACTGTTCTTTCATAAACATTTTAGTTTATATCGTAAAAACACAAATATACCATTATTATGATGGCATTATATGTACAGAATATGTACCAAAATTGTCGAAGTGTGGTAGTATAAATGTTTATATTTTTTTGTCAATGAAGTAGTCACCATGCATTTTTACCTACAAATAGGCAATTAAATTGTGTATTGAATAGTATACAAAGTAAGACTACCCATTTTTTTTAAATGTGGGACAAAAGACAAGACAGTGAAAATAAAATTAAAAAATATTTTTTTAAAGTAGTTCTATTTTTTTTTTAGGCATTATTATTTATATTTCTATAATGTGTGTTGTTTCCTGATTATTAGGCTTTAAATTGGTATATAAATGTTTATTCTATCTCAATAACAAAAGGAGATAAAGCATTTTCTCCAAACCCTTGCAAATTGAGTAAAAATGCTTCGGCACTTTTGGATACACCTTATGTAAAAATCAACGGCACTTTTGAAACACCCATTAAAAAAATTGATTAAAGGAGGATCAAAGTAATAGACAGTAGACACACCTAGCGATTGGTTGGTTGGCTGGGCAGTGTGTGGGTGGAATTCGATTTGCAGCCACCTCCTCGTGGTGAGTCCTGGATCATTTCAGTTGAAATACATCATGCTGAAATGAGCGAAGAGCTGCAATGTGATGTTATATGACTAAAAAATTGTATATAGTACAATATTAGGGATTTACGTTATTAAAACAGAATTGGCCGTTTTTTTTACATTCCTTGGAAAATATAAGTTCAGGTCATTTGTGCGACATAAAAATAAACAGAAATGTGAGCTAAAGTATTTTTATTGTCTTAATGTTACAACAAAGAATAGGTTTTACGATATTAGTGTAAAATATATCTCTTTTACAAATTTCTGAATATTTTAAAAAGTTTGTTTTTTCATGTTTGTGAACTTTATGCCCTTTGCGCGATCTCAAAAATAAAAAATATGTTTTTCAACTATTTTTCCCTATTATGAAGCTAATGTCCAAGTTTTCTCCACTAATTGAAATCAATATTGCAAAAAACGGGTTTTTCACTCCACCCTAATGATCATGTAGAAGTATGGAAACCCAGGAAGTGGCCATACTAGCTGTAATAAACAATTTGTGAAGAAGTTTAGCAAATAATTGATAAAATGAATGAGTTTAATTAAATGATCACTCTATCAAGGATCAACTACTGTATATATTAAGACAACTCCAGATGAGACTGTGTTGATCAGCTTACTTTGATATTTAGAGACACAGAAGACTACACCCCTTTTTTAAGATTTATATATATTTAAGTATGCGATATGTGTTTAGGCTTGGAAATATTTTTGTAAGACAATGATTTGGACATTAAGAATTGCCGTGGCCAGTCTTACAACAGTACTTCATCAATGAGTTGAAAAGACAGTAATAGAACATTGGTAATAGAAAAGACAAATTTGGTGCTGGAGAATGATACCTTGCGCTGAACATTCACTCAGTCTCCACTTTGGCAAGCTGCAGTCAGTTTCCATCTGAGTGTTTTTGACCTTTTGGAAGAACTTTTTGCATATTTGAACACTTCTACTCACAGGTGATTCTTATTGAATGCCTATATAAATAAAAAACTAGGAACGCAAGATGATGATCATGCCGAGCCCTTTAGCAAGGCTATAAAGAGATCAAAGATGCACTAGATGAAATTTAAGGGAACTAACAACAACCAGGTAAACCTAGGATCACTGCTTTAAAGTTTGTATAACCAAATGCTGGAAATAGAAAGAGGGCTGTATAAAGTATTTTGGAATGGCTTTTTTGGATCAGGAGAATGTAAGAAGCTATCCATAGAAACCCCAGATATCAGATTGCTGCCTCATCTGTTATCACTGAAAAGCTTCTTTGAAAATAAAGGGACAGCTTCTATAACTATAAAGAAAATAACAATCAAATTAACTAATCGTATGGAATGTGATTGCAAAACAAAGTGCAAACACAAAACCAACGGACATTTAGCTCCTCCAGACTTTGCGCAAGATCTTGAAGTTGAATCGATGCCATTAAATGAATTTGAGACCTGAAGTTTGAAGCCCATAACAAGCAAACTTGAGAGTGAACTGAGAGACCTACAAACTTATCTAGGAATGTTGTGAGTTCCTAAAAAAATTAACACATTTTTAGTGAATAAGAATGTTAGCAGCAAATAAAATATTTTTAAATATGTATGTAAATTACTGGAAAACAATTTATTGAACAATGCAATTCAGTTAAAACATGGCAGATTATGAAAAAAATAAATAAGAAAGCTATGAACAAATAAAGATGGATGCACAACATTTTTTAGGTCATCATGTCAAAGATTGTTGCCCATTGTAGAAGTTGCATTAAGAATGTACCTATATCTCATGACTACCAACAGTTCAACAAAAAGGTCATTCTCTAATCTGAAGATGTGAAGATAATAAAAACCTGACTTTGGATATCCATAACAGAAGAGTGGTTTACCTTGTTGGTTTTACTAAGCATTGAAAATGAAATGGGAAAGTAAGCCTCATTTCCCACGTCATGGAAGTAGGAAGTGCATGGAGGATGATGGTCCAAAACATCCAATTGAACGTCATTGAAATGTGAGGTCGTTTGATTTAATTTCAAATATTTTATCAGCTACCTCATTTAAATGAAAATAAGACAGAAACCAATAAGTAGAAATTAGCTATTTATTCAATGTATGATAATGTAATTGTATTTCGTAATATTAATCTTTTTAGAATGTTATAATTTGAATCCACAGGAATATGTTTGTGACGTAGTTTAAAATGTACAAAGCATTTATTGTAGGTTTGTATTGGACAAAAAAACCTACCTGTACCTAACTGTAATTTTCAACTGTTAGGCTAGGTTATGTTTACAAATATAACAAACGAAAAATTCCTGTCTCCTTTAGCCTTACATTCTTACACATGAGACGCCGACACAACATTGTTGGAGAGTACAAGGGGGAAAATGGGCACCACAAAATGAGCCTAAGGTTCCTTGAGTCCCTGTCTATGCAAAGATTAATATTAACAGAAACATTAATACACAGAGCTAGATCTTAAAGAAATTGACAATAATTTGAACAACTATGTCACTGTACTAAATAATTTAATTTAATTTTTTTTTATTACTTGATTCAATTAATAATCAATGTATAGATCAAAAATGTAAATTTAAACATAAGGAAAGGCCCTCCCACTCACCCATACATTGGTACTCTGATCAATAATGAATAAACTAATATGGATGATAGTCACACAATATAAAAATTATTAAAATAATTGTCAATATGAAAAATAATAATAAAATGAAAAGGTACTGACCCAAAATAAGGTCCAGCTCCTTTGTCAGCTGTTCTAGCCTCATTTGCAACTGACCACATGATAACACAAGCGCGATTCTTGTCTCGATTAACCATCTCAGCAATCGCCATCTTGTGCTTCTCCAGTAGCATTTCAGTAAAATTCCTGAACCAATCAGTATCAGCAGTTGAAGAGTAAGTATAATAGTTTCAGGTTAAACAAGGACAGATCAATAAATGCATTATTACATAATTCATATTGAATTTATTAAAATTTTCAGTACAAATATATGCAGTAGAGATTCAAATCTGCAATTACAACATAAAAAGGAGAGGTATGGTCTTTACCCGTTTAGATTAATACGTTCATTGTGTCACGAGATCCGGGGGTCTCGTGTCATTGGTCAGTGGTCATTCACACTGTGAGATGAAATTCGCATTTAATTCCTTATTTGCGTTTGTGATATTTTTTACTGTAATTAATGCATTGTTGCAGGAGTTGAACTCCATGGAATCATTTTTCTTTGTGAATTTAATAGTAACGTAAATCTCACGCGAGATCTATAGGTTATGTGCCGCACCAGAGTAATGACGTATTACTTATATGCAGTAAGAGACCTTTAGATCTCGTTGATCACATTGTAGACTAAACGTCAATATTAGCAAAGAGATTGTCAGCTGTTGTTTGGAAAGGCGGGAGAGTTGTTCCACGTGGTTGCTGAGTCTTCTGTTTATTTATAACATAACCTAAATTTCTCAGCTGGAGTATAATCTATTACAGTACTTCCTATGTGCGACATGAGATACCGAGGCCTCGTGCTTATACACTATTTCCACAACCTGCATAGCACTTATGACGTCAGACACTTGATAGTTCTAAAACAAAAACTAGTGCTCTATCTTCAATTGATGACGTGATATTGTGCGCAGAATTTCTGTTGCACAACGAGATCTCGGGATCTCGTCCCGCACAGAATTGATGATATGCACCGAGACCCTGAGATCGCGAGACACAGGATGAATGGCCAAGAAATTATAACAATGCAGTGAACGTGTTAATTTCATGTTTAGCTCTGGATCTGTAATTTGAAGGCAAATGCCTGATTTAATGTTTGAGCATCAACGTTATCTAAATGTATATTACACTCATGTTTAATCATGTAGACCTGAGGTTAATGTTTATATGTTCATTGTTTACCAAAACAGAATTCTACTATGAATGCTAGAATATTCTATTTTAAACAAACATACTGATTAAATTGTACTGTAATAAAATGAATTTAAAAAAACAATTTTGATTAGTAATGAAAAGGATTATGATACCAGTTGGCATTGTATATTTTTTACAAGAAATAGAAGGCTTTTCAATAAAAAGTATTTCTTTGTATATTTTATCAATGGTTTTGCATACTGGCATTACTGAAGCCGAAGGCTGAGGTGTTATAAGCGCAGTGAGTGACTCGGTTGGCAGGCATAGCGTGCAGGGGTGTTCACTAGTATATTTAAATTTTTTTAAATTCTTATGACATAAATTAAAATTGACAGCTTTTATAAATTGGTGCAGTTTTGAAAAAAGTTAAGTACATAGTTTAATATATTTATACTAACCATTTATCATTATTAAGATATTTTTAATGTGTTTAACAGGAACAACCTTAATGTGTTCATTTTAAGACCTGTTAGTATAATTTTTCTCTCTACAATAAATTGTCTTTATGGTCACTTCTTATTAGCTCCTTAAGTGTATCACATCTTAGATTTCCATTAGTAGCTATTGTAATAAATTCAACAATAAAAATTAACAAATCTGAAGCCTTTTGTGTAACACATAAAAACAATCACACCATCTGTTAATTATGAGTAGTGTTCTGGAAGAAGCATATTGATGAGCTCTACATATTTCCGAGGATGCACAGCACCAAAGAGTTTGATGAAATCAATGAGACAATAAATAAAATAAAACTATTATGCATTAGGTCCTCATTGGAACTATTGAGGGTACACATGTACATGTAGTCTCCTGCAAAAGGGCCAAAGAGGCTGTAAGATGAGCTTGACTCAGCATCATTACTTATATTAGTACTTTTCTCCCACCCACCCACAAAAAGTTGTTATGATGACTTTTTACCCCACCCCACCCTTTAACAATTTTTTAAACCCCCAATTAAAAAAAAATGATTCCCAAACCACCCTTTTAATAAGATTTTAATGAGAACCCCCCAACCCACCCTTAAAGTACGTTGGTGAAAACTCCCCCATCCACCCATTAAGTAGTTAGTCAGATTCTCCCATCCAATTTCCCAAAATCGTTAGAATGAATCCCACCCTCCCATACAATATTGTAATACTCCCACCCACTCAACCTTTGTGGTGATGACTCACCCGTACACAACAGTAGCGGCAAAGGAAAAAGTAGGGGAAAAATTGGGCCATTTAACCCAGAGACTAAGAAAAAAAAGGTTCAACCCCAAAAGGATTATAGAACATTTTGATTTGGAAAATTTTTTCCCCACAATAAATTTTTACTATTTCTGATTTTTGTATTGAAAGTAACAAAAATTTTTTTTTTTGGGTCAAATAATTTTCATGTTCATATTTATAACTGATTTCTTTATTAAAATTCCCAAAAAACCCCTACCAAACAAAAACTAAACTAAAGAAATCTAAACTTAGAGTTTCCATTATTTTTCACATTTTTTCAGACAAAGAAAAGCATTTACTCACTCGAACAACACTCGGCTCTCATCAATGATTTTTATCCTTGTGCTCTGCCAGGTCCATGATTTCCTCCCCCTACGATAATGGATTTCTGTATGCTTTTGAAACCGACCATTTCAGCAGGTTGTGGCCCTTTTCACAGCAGTGGAAGGTCAAAAAACCTTTCCCTCGAACTAAAAAGTAAGAATTTTAAACATTATGATGTATTATTGGATGCTCAATAAAAAAAAAAGCATTATTTTATTGTCTTCATTTGCCATAATATCCCATTTCACACAGCTGCAAATAAAAATAAGTTTACAAAAATTAATGCATTGAAATTTAGTTGCTTTTGATTTCATAAATTAAAAATTCCTTATATTTTTTCTTATAAAAATCTTCATAAGTCAAAAATTGGTTTGTAAAAAAATTTTTCCAAACCTAAAAAATCACAACATTATTTGCATATCTTTTTACTAAAACAAGCCACGTTCAGACAAAATTTTTTTGGTTTCAAGGTTTTTTTAATTTTTTTGGGGGGTTTCAGACACGAAAAAATTTGGGCACCCGGTCTCAACCGGGGAAAATTCTGTTTTCTGCCCCAGAGGCTCCTAATGCCCGTGTTATCGACTTCTAAAAAAAAAACAATATGGAAACGGGGGGGATTTCTAGCAAAGGGGGTTATCAAACTAGGTATTTATTTCTAAATCACACTATACAAAACATTTTGGAAGAGGCAACTTTTAAAAGGGCTCCCCCCCCCTCCTCAATAAAAAATATGCTAAAAAACCCCAAAAATTAGGTAATGTTAAACTAATAAAAAACCCCCAAAGGGGGAGTATAAAATTTAAAAGGTATTCCTCTTAATTACTAATATACCTCAATTTTAGAACAGACTATTTTTATGGGCCCACTGCCCCAAAAAAAAAAATTTCAGGGTCATACTGCTTAAGAATCCTGGCAAGGCCATAGCCCGATTTTCCCAAAAAGCACATGCCGAGATCCACAAAGGGACTGACAGAGCGTCTGGCGAGGCCGTGGGCCCGAGCTCTCCCATGAGGCCACAGAGCAATTTTCCCAAAGGGGGCTAAAGGAAATGCGGAGCCCCCCCCGAAACAAAAATTATCAATAACCTACAAGGTAAGCAATAACCAACGATCCTCAAGGGACCCTCTGGAGATAGGGATCTACCTTTTTCAGTTTGAAAAATCAACTGAGCAAAGCACAGACTTCCGGTACTATCACATAAAAGCCCCCAAAAGTTACATTCTTCTGCTGTAACAATTTTTTTATCTACACTTTATTTTGGGCCGATTACTTCCAAAAAAATCGAACTTTACTACATTGCATAAATTTTGAAAAGAGCGGTAGGATGGCAATTAGCCCAATAACTCAGAAAAATTACTTTTAAATTAACTAGTTTTTTAAAATACCTAAAAGGGTATTTTAAAATAACAATGTTTTTTTTTTTTCATGCTGACCCTTATTTGTTTTGGGGCTCACATGGATGCAGTGCCTGTTAACATGACCGTGCCTAAGTAATAACATTTTTTCATATTCAAGGTTTCTTTCCGTCCAATTCTACCAAGAAAAATAGAACGTGAAAACCCTTTTACAGGATGACCAATTTTTAAAATTTTTAGAGATTTCGTAAGATGGATTCAAAGAATTTAATACTAAACTTAGGGCCCCTGAACAAAACTTTTCTTAGTTGCAAAAATCAATCAAAAAAACTTTTTGAAAAAAACTGCAGCATATTTTCTTTTTATTTATTCCAATTGAATATAAATACAAAATTAACCGGGCAGGGTGATTCCTCCTTAAGGAACCCAAAACATCCTGCATGTACTTTTAAAAAAAATAAAACACAAGACATTTCACAAAAAGACACTAAACAAAATTTAAAACATGTTTAGCGCAAAAATTTCAATCTTACACAGATCTTCATCCCTTCCAAAACCTTTTATTAAAGGGGCTTGTCAAAGAAAACCGAATTACGCCCTTTTAACAGTTCGCAATCCATAAGTAGTTTAAAAAAACTGTATTCCTGTTTCCAAAATAGTTTGAAATCTGTAAAAAAACATAAACTAATTAAAACCTTTTAAAAAAAAACCTTAAAAACATATTTTCGGGAAAATTTACATAAAATAAATTGATAAATATTAGTAACCAGTATAGATGGGTTTAAACACATTAAACACTAGTGCAAATGAAACTTTAATAAAAACCCAAAAAGGGAAACCCCTTTAAAAGTCTGAATGTGAGATCTTTTTGACCTATACACTGTAAACTGAATCTATGGTCATTAACCAACGTTAACCTTGCTGTCTTGTTTTTTTTAAAGGCAACAGAAGTGAATCGAGGCAAAGGGGAAAATTTCTAAAAAAAAAAAGATCTTTTCCCACGACTCCCTTACAAGAAACCCCAAAGTTAATTTGACTTGCAATTTAAATTTTTTTATTGGAAATAACTTTATCGATTCAAAAAATTAAATTTTGGGTAGTTAAAGGGCCTGGGGCCAGGAATAAATCTATTACAGAGATGGGATCCCAGCAAACTTACTAGAAAAAGTCCCCAATATCTTCACATAGCAAACACAAAACAACACTTTTTTCAAAATTTTCAGTAACCACCCTTTTTTTTAGGTGAGTAGAGCGGGGGAATTGCCAGGGCATGCAAATGCATAATGTCTTGAAATGAAATTTACTGAAAATTTTGGTGCAAAATTAAAGTGTTCCTGAAATTAAAAGGGTTATTTATTAAGAGACTACCAATAAAAAAAAATCCAATCACACCATCTTTTAAAACCTTTCAAATTTACTTAAACAAAAAAGTTTTGCATTTACAGTTTCATTTTAGGGTTAAATAATTTGATCCTAGTTGGAACAAAAAAAGCCCGGAATTCATTCAATTTTTTTTAAAAAACTTTTCCTTGAAAAGTTAAAATTCTAAATTTATAAAATTTTAGAAAAATATCTGGCAACCATTATTAAATTGGAAGATACAAATTAAAAACAAGAAAAAAAATTATGATATTTTTTTGTTTCAACCAGAAAAAAATTATTAAAATTTTAAATGCATATGTCATACTAAAAATTTAAACCAGGAATACAGTATGGACTGGATTTTTCATAGGCCCTTTTAATTTCTTAGTAAAAAACCTTCAAGCTATAGTACACATAATTCTGCGCTGATAATAGTACATCTTTTTTTTAAATTTTTTTCTATGACTTTCAGGAAATTTAAATTTTAAAAGTTCATACTAGAAAAAATACCTCAATTGTATACGAACCCATTTCATGATCCATTAAGAAAGGCCACCACTTTTTTTGGTTTTCAATTTAAACCCCGCCTGTTAATTTTTTTTCCGTTCAATTATACAACCCAAAACACACTAGTTACCATCCTTACTGAACACTGACAGGTGCTTTTATTGAAAACAGTTTCGAAACCCTTTAGAACAAATTGGTTAATAAAAAGTGGAACACATTGAAACAAAAAAAAATTATTAGGTACAAGAATTTTAGGTGCAAGAAAACAAGAATTTCTTTCACCATTTTTCAAAATTGAAATAGACACATCAAAAAAATAAAAACTACTTAAATATTTTTCGCAGGACTTAATAAGTAAACCAAAAAATGAAGAAAATTTAAAAAATTAAATTGAAATATTAACATTTTGTATTTTATGTCTATTTAAAAGAGTGAGAAATGCACGGGGGGGGGGATCTGGGAATATGGGGAAAACAGAATGAAACAAAGGGGTTAATTAAGCAACTTTGGGTTTTTAAATAATTTAAGGAACATTATTTCATAAATGTAAGGTGGGGGTTAAAACTACGTTCATAAATGGAACAGTTTGAGATCCAACAAAATCCCCCAAATTTGGCCACATAATTCAAAAAAACAAGAACAAACACATAATATTATAAAAATTTAAGCCACTTGTTTTCCCTCGGGAATATATTAAAGTATGAAGAAGTTCTGCTCATTTAAAATTTTTTTAATAAGTTTAATTATGGGAAGTAGGTCTGGTAGGGGGGTTAAAAATTTTAAAAAACCCCCCCGCCCTTTTTTCTTTTTTCGGAAAAAAGGGGCAAATTTTTTTAAAAATAAAAGGGAAAATTGGTAAAAACGAAAAAAAGAAAAACTATTAAACCCCAGCAAACTATAATATTTTTTTCTTTTTAAATAGCCATCTAATTACATAGACGACAAACAAACAAAAGGGCCTCTTTAAAAAGAGCATTAAATTTTATTATAGGGGGTTTTCCCAAAAAATAAAGGTTTTAAATACCTTTACTCAAAAACATTATCATATTTCCAAACCTATTACAGATTCTTAAATTTGTAGATTTTGCTACTTTTTAACGTACTATCTTTATAAATCACTTTGGTGTCACCCGGGAAGCATTTTCATCCCGCACATACCATTTCCCCCACCACCTTGCACAGAAAGATCAACATTTTGTTTCAACCCTTTGCCTTGAAAAATTCTTCTTTTTTTTTTTTTCTAAGGAGAAACCGATCTCCTTTTTAACCTTACTCACCCATCCTCATAGACTATTGACTAAGGGGAACTTAAATTCATTCACCAAAGGTTTGTTTCAAGTTAAGAAACAAATAGGAGCCACTGGGGGCCAAATCAGGCTGTATGGGGGGATTTTTCAATTTTACCAACCCGAATTTGGCAACAAGACGTCTGGTTTGGGCAACATAGGATACATGAAATTCAATTGTCATGTTCAAACAATGCCCTTTGCAGCCGACCCCTCCTTTTGTTTTGTGAGCCCAACAAAATCTTGACGGAAATCTTCAAAGCCTCATCTTTGGGGCAATCTCGACACATCATATCCGATCCGTTAGCAGAATTTCTAAACTTTCGTTAATGTCCCTCTGAAATGCGCCTGTCTCGCCTCTTTTGGGATTTGGGGGCCTTCTGCAAATCCCTGCACCACTTAAGCAAAAATGTTTTATATCCATCAATTACCCCCGAACACTCGCAATACCATTGGTCAACGGGTATGGTTTTCAAATGTGGTTTGACCATTACAAAAATGTAATCAAGACCGCAATCAACTTGGGGGGGGGAAAAATTTTTTCCCTTCCAACAAAAACTTTAAGCCGGGTTTTGACGCATGGGGGTTGGGGAAATAGCCAAAAAAGGGTAGGAAAGTACGGAACAGGGGGAATCGTAAATTTTTTTTCCAGATTTAACTATTTTCGCTTTATCAAAAGGGGAGCTCAGGGGAAATTTTAAATTTACGACAACCCCAAAAATTTACCAAAAAAGAAAAAAATGAAAAAATTTTTTAAATTTTTTAAAACTAGAAACAATATTTTTAAAGTATACAGATTTAACAATGTACCTATGTACAGCAAATACGTAATTCAATTCAAAATATGTCTCATCCATACATTACTCGAAAATTGTCTCATTATGTGACTAATAAAGAATTAAATTGAAAACCAAACAAAAAAGAAAAGAATTTTTTGGTTTTTCTATCTGGTTGTTTATTTGGCTTTAGTTAGAAATGGGAAA
Organism: Stictocephala bisonia; assembly: GCA_035578905.1. NCBI lineage: Eukaryota > Metazoa > Arthropoda > Insecta > Hemiptera > Membracidae > Stictocephala > Stictocephala bisonia. Next base: position 103,390 of record JAQJVL010002127.1, read on the forward strand.
TTTTTTACTTTACATATTTCAAAAGTATTACAAAATTGAAATTAAAGGGCATTTGGAACAATATTTTTCAGGGGTTTTTTAAAAGAGTTTAAATTTTTCTGTGATGGAAAAACTATTTAAACACAAAGATCAAAAATGAAATTGCAAATATGTTTCACCTACAACTAAAATAATATAAATTAAGTTTAGAAGGAAAGAAAAAAAAATTTTTGAAATTTTATTATTTCTTATTAGAAAATTTGACTTTATTTGGCTTATTTTTATTTTCCGGGTGATATGTGACAGTAAATGTATCATAGCAGTGACAATGATGCAATTTTAGTGGCGCTTGTTGACACACATATTGTATTCTCTGCATGACGAGAGGGGCATCTTTCCATGTGTTTCATTAACTTGGGATGAAACTAGACAAAAGACTTCATCGTAACTTTTTAAGGGTGACTAGTGTTCGCCCCCATTTAAAAGTACTTTACTGGGACATTGTTAAACAAGAGTGTGCACCACTTTTTTCTATGTAACTCACCACTGTGGCTTTGGGCTTTACACGTACACATGACAAGGTTTTAAATTTGTGTAAGCCTAAAGTCAAAAAAAACTCTCACAAAACCCTTTTGTGGTTTTAGTAAATTTACCATTTTAAATGTAAAAAAAACTTTGTTTTTTTTAAATTGAAAAAAATCAATGTTTTTTTTTTTTAAAATTTGGATTTTTGGCTTATTTTTTTAAAATCAAGAAGAATAGGGAAGCCTTTTAAAATAAATAAAGACATCCCCCAAACCCTTTTTTAAAAGGGGTTTTTTTAGAAAGATTAATTTAAAAAGTAAAAAAAAAAAAATCAATAAATTTGAAAATAAAAATATTATTTGTTTTTTTTTAATTAAATTGGATGGTGGCTCAGTTTATTTTAAAAAGCAATGAAATATATGGAATTTCTTTTATATAATCAAATAAAGATTCTTTATCTTCCCCATTCCCTTATTTTAAAAGCAGGGCCCCATGTTTTTTTAAGAAAAAATATTGAGAAAAGCTAACTACAAAAATAGGAAAATCAATACAATTTAAGAAGGGAGTATTTCCCACAACATATTATTTTTAAAAAAATTTTTTAAGATGGGGCATTTTACTAATGTATTCATGTTAGAAAAACATCAAAACTAGGTCAAAAGATACTCGACAATAAACAGAATAAATAAAATAACATTTTTAAATAACTTTTTTTGATATGTTCTTTTTATAAATAGTAAGTTGCACAGTAAAAAAATTTCTATTTTTAAAATTTTTATGAAAAACACTTAGAATAAGGAATAAAAAAAAATATAATAAATTTAAAAACACAAAAAATTTATAGCCAAAAAACCATTTTTGGCTCCTATGTTGTTCGGTTTACTTACTTCTACAAAAATTTACTTATTTTTTTCATACTTTTTTTTGGTTTTTCCACCAAACTAACCTGTACATTATATAGGTAATTAACCTGTTTTTAAAAAAATTTTAATTAAAAACCCAAACCTTTAACATCACAACATCATTTTAAGTTCAATACATCAATATACACTTGGGGTGTTGTGTATAAATAACCCGACCTATTGATACCAGCATAGTTAAAGAAATCAAAAGAAAAACCTGCACGGCCCTTAGGTCCACTCATCCTGCAAAAAAGAATAAAAAGATACAGTCAAAGTGAATTAAAACGCATATTTCATAGTTTCTTAGAAAAGGAAATTTGTTTTAAACCATCATTATACGATTTTTTTCTTTTTTATGTTTTTCATACCATGCATTTGGGGTTCTTTTTAAACAAAAGTTTAAATGAGTTTTATAAACAAACTAAATTTTTTAAGGAATGACATTTTTACGTGGGAATTTTGACCAAGTGGCCCTGAGGAATATTCGGGGCCAAGAATGTTGTCCACTCCCACAGTCATCTGTTTCTTCTCCAAATTTCACGAAGCTGTTATCTCCTCGGGAAGGTAATGACCAATTTCATGTTGCATTATTTTTTTTTTTTTTTCCATTTGATCCCCCCTGCAAAATTTTTTTTCAGTTAAAAAAAAGCACTAACAAAAAAATTATGTATAGGTTTCCATACATTATAAAAAAGGTTTCATTAAGTATTTTTGGACATATGTTTGTAATATTTCCTTCATCATCCATTGTTAATGCCATTTTATTGTTTTACATCAATACAATTTATTTATGAATTATTGCTTTCCAATAATACTAATTGTTTCAATTTTTTTTAATTTCACACACTTACATAATGTGCAAGAGTGGCATAAAGTGGAGAATGGTGTTTTCAGAAGAAATATTTATAGAGTGAGTAGGTGGGGAAAAATAGAATATGAATGCATAAAAGTTGGAGGTATAGGAGGAGGCTTTAGCAAACCTGTAATTGGAACAGGAACATTTCACAAAAGTCTTGCAAAAAAGTAGCACATGGTGTTACAATATATTTTATTTCTGCACACCACAACCGATGTGGTGGTCTCCTGGATAAGGCTTCAAACTGCATGGTCCGTTTCCTACTGAGCTGGTAACTACTTTACTAGTTGAATAAAGTTCTCATATTATTATTATAAATTGGTCGGTAGCGTAGTTGGTTCAATCCCAGCTTCATGTGCTAAAGGTTCTCAGTTCGACCCCAATCAGAGTCGTAACACATTTTGAGAAGGATCAGCTGATAACCACCGGCTGTTCATTTGTCATTGGGCTATTAATTAATGACACTTTCTAAAGAATAGTCGGCCTTAGTTTGTAAAATTGACTACATTCGCTCATCACACTCATTCGAAATCCATATTTGCCCATATCTTGACGATCGGCGTCTTATGAAAAATAAATAAATATAAACCTGCAGACAATGTGTAATGCTGAGTGAAAATTGCATAAATTAAAAATTTAATATAACACCCATCCTAAAATAAAACATTTTAAAACTCTTATCTAATTGAAGCATTTATAACTTATGTAAAAAATAAACTATTTACCTTACCATTATTTTTATGAAAACCTCACTTATTTGACATGAACGGGCCGTGACGGTGTCAGATAGTAAGGTATGATAATAAAACCTCTTAATAGTATTAATAAATGAAATGTATTAATGATTTAGACCACAGTACTGTATAAACAATGACTATCGGTCAGTTTTTATGAGAAAACAAGGCATTTATTGTGAAAATTTTTAACCCTCCAGTGCAAGCATCGCAAACTGAGAGTCTGCACTTCCAAATAATCAATATTATATAAAATATCTATTACAATCTATTACAATGTAATATAATATCAATATTATATTACATCTAATGGCTGCGGTTCCTAGAACGTTCTGTGGTACTATATATCCTTAAGAAATATATTAATTAGTATAGAGTGTGAGAGAGCATAGTGTCAATGAGAGCATAAACATGGCCGCACACTGCAAATGGCGCAGCTAGTCAATGTATTAGTGAACACGTTACTCCGTGCTCTAAAATCGTGAGGCACACCAATGATTTCTAGTAGCGGATTCACAGTCTAGTTTAGAAATATTTCATCCATCTATCAAACTAAATGTTCATCCACAAACAGCTTTTTTATACATTATGTTGGTTTGACTTAGTAATGAAAAGTTCCCATTTGACAGAAAATGAACCATTTTAACTTACGACATAGGCAAAGTAGTGCCCCACTGCTGAACCTTAGCCAGACTTTTTAAAAAACCTTTTAAATTTTCCAAGTAAAGGGGGACAAAAGAACTTGCGGTCAACCAGACCAAGCCAACGTACCCCGCACTGACGCCAGAGGTTGATATCATTGTAGCTTTGGGGGGACAGGCTTTTCATGTACTCCTTCCACTGTTGGAGAAATAATAATCAAAAAACATTTAGGGGTTTTAAAAATAAGTTAAAAATCAATCACAAAAAAATTTTTTTTTAAATTGTATATAATCAAAAAAACAAACCTAATTTAAAAACTTTTTTTTAATATTTAAAATAAGGATACTTTTTTGAAAACAATTAAGGTTTTCACCCTTAAATGTTAAATTTTTTGTGAAAATTAAAAACTTTTTTAAACAAATCAGTAAAACTTTTAAACAATTTATTGTAAATTTTTTTTGGGCAACCCTAATACATTGGAAATTACACAAAAATAAAACCAGACAAACCTTAAATAGGACAAGTTTAAAAAATTTTTACCCTAAAAAGATAAATTAAATTATTATTTTTTGCCCAAACCCAAAAATTCGGTTTTGAAAGCGCAAAACCCAAGAAAAGATAGGAGTTGGGAATAAAAACGATTTAAAACCAGAATTTTTTCAAGTTTTTGGTTTATTTTACTGATTTTTGGGGTTAATAAATTTGGGAAGTATTACCAAATCAAGATTCTTACAGTTTTAATTAAAAAAAGCTAAGCCATAAAAATTCTTCTTAGCGGGATTCACCCAAAAACTCCCCCCTCGATGCAAAACAACCGAGGCTTCCCTGCAAAAATTTTACATTTTTTATTAAATTTTGCTCCAAGTAATTTTTGCACGACCATTAAGTATAAAATGGGGGATTTAATGAAACCTTTCCAGAATGAATTTACAATTATTTGGCATAACTAAATTGGGAAAAACTTTCGTTTTGCTTTTAACTCCCCCCCTTGATCAAAAATAATAATTTCTAATTGGCTTTGAATTTAAATTTTTGATCAATAAGGGAAAAAATCTTAATTACATTTGTTTTTAAATTCTTTTGTTAAAAATTTTAAATTTTTGTAATCTGAATTCTTGAATTGATATCCAAAATTATCAAAATTTTTACCCCTCTAGCTTTATTACCTGTTTTAATTTTTAAAGTGTAATAAATAAACTTTTGGCCCCAAAAAAATTTTTAAAATTATATGAACACTACATAACACAAAAAAAAATTGGTAACCAGGGGGGGCCAAAACCAATTAATCAAAATGAAAAACCTTTTGATTAGGGAATTTGAAATGTGGAAAAAGTGTAATCTTTAAATATAAAATCCAAAAAAAGTAACTCGTCCCCAAAAATCTCCCAAAAAACTTTAGGGTTTTTTGTGAAAAATTTTGGAGGGAAGTGCTTTTTTATCATTGGAAAATTTAAAAAAACTTATAATTTGGTTTTCATTGGGGAAAATTTAGGTTATTTCAAATAACTCTGACATGAATGCACTACTTTTACCCACTTAAGTAACCATTTTATAATTCGGTTTTTAGATTAAAAACTTTTTTATCGACAGTGAGCTGGGGCTTTTATATTGATGTAATGTTAGAGGGGGAAAGTAAGCAAGCATAGAAACCACAACTTTGCAAAAAGGGTTTGTGGGCTAGAAAAATAAAAGTGCAAGATGACACCTTGACTTACCGTAAAATGTATTTAATTTGTTGATGTTTCAATATGTTTGCACTCCAATATGTTAATTGTGCTAATTTAATAAACAGCCATAAATAACCGAAAATTATCTAATTTTAAAATTTTTTTTAATTTTAAAAAGATTTATTTTTTATTTTAATTTAAAAAAAATTTTTTTGACATCCACTGTCAAATTTTATTTATTTGCACTCCATGGATCTTTGGGCAATTAAAAAAAAAATTTATTTTTTTTTAATTTAAAAAATTTTAGTAAGTATAATTAAATTTTTAGCCTTTTTAAAATTTGTTAAAGGAATAAAGATTTGATTGAGAGAAAGCAAAAACCCCAATTCTAACCCCAAAAAAAGTTGTAACAAAAAAGGATAAGCAAAAATTTTGGGTGCCAAAATTAATAATTTAAGATTTTTTTTAAATTAAAATTTAAATAATTTTAATTTAATAAAATTAACAAAAAAAATTTTTTTTAAAAAATTCCAAAAAAATTTTCCCAAAGCTTAAAAGAAAAATCCAGACATCCCAACTGCCCCCTTTCCAAAAAAAAATTAAAAAAAAAGTAGTACCCCCTTAAAAAAAAATTAATTTTTAAAAAATAAGTTTTTTTAAAAATAAGAATTTAAATTTTAAAAAATTTTTGGGAAATTTGTTAAAAATATAATAATAAAATTTAAGAAACTTTTTGGGGTTTTTCCCCGTTTAAATTAAAAAAAAAATAGTTTCTCGAGAAAAACCCAAACCTCTGAAAAAAAGATCCTAGTGGCAAAAAATGGTACCCTTTATAAACCTGGGTTTTTTTTTACTTGTTAATTTAATTTTTAAATTCAAATAAAACCGTTTGTTTAAAAAACCTTGGTTTTTTTAAAAAAAATTTTTTCAAGTAAAAGGGGCTTAATTTTTTTTAAATTTTTGTAAAAATAAAACCCCCCCTCATTGCCCCAGCCATTTTTGTAAAAGATTATTTTAATAATTTTTTTAAAATATAGTTTTATAAAAGACAAATATTTTTTTTAAAGGAAAAAAAAATTTTTATATTAATTTTAAAGAAAAATAAAAAATTGTAAAAAAAAAAAGGAACTAGAACAATAGTTTAAACCAAAAATTTTAATTAATTTATTACATTTCATAAAAAAGGCTAAAAAAAAAAAATAAAAAAAAATTAATTAATTTTAAAAAATAATTAAAAAAATAAAAATTAAATTTTTTATTTTTAAAAAAATAAATAATTTTTAAAAAAAAAAATTTAAAAAATTTAAAAAAATTAAAAAAAATTAAAATTTTAAAAAATTTAAAAAAAACCAAAAAAAAAAATTTTTAAAAAAATTAAAAACTTTTTAAAATTTTTTGTTTATAATATTGTATCTTTTTGGCCAGAACAAAATCAAAATAAAAATAAAAAAAAAATAAAGAAAAATAAATTAAACCCCAAAAAAATTTTTGTTTTAAATATGTTCCTGTGAAACTAAAAACCCTTTTAAAAATTTTTCCATTAAATGAAAAAGCTTTTTCCCCAAAAAAAACCAAAATTTTAATAGTGATTAATTTTAATTGAATTTTTTTTTTATTTTAAAAAACCACTTATATTCCTATTTTTTTCTTAAGAAAGGAACTAAAACTTTTTTATTTTTAAAAAAATTTAAAATTAAATTTTTAATTTTTTTTTAATTTTTGTTTTTACAATCCATATTATGAATTTTTTGTTGGTTTTTTTTGGGGGGGAAAAAATTTCGAATTTGGTTTAAACTTTTAAAAAATTTAAAAGTTAAAACCAAAAATTTTAAAATTTTTTTTTTTTAAAAAAAGTTTACTTATTTTAAAAAAAATGGGGAAAAAGTTTTTTGATTTATTTTTAAAAAAGATCAAAAAAAAAAATTTTTTGAAAATTTTTAAATTGTTCTAAAAAAAAACCCGGAAACCCCCCTCATCAACATAACTTTATTAAGAATTTTTACAAAATTTAAAGAAAAATTGGTTGGGCAAAGGTTTTAAAGGGCTAATGGGGGGGATTTTTTTTTTAAAAATTTAAATTGGGGACAAAATTTTAGCCCGGGAAAAGTTCACCTTTCCCAATCTCAAAATAAAAAAATACCATTTTAAAAGGCCAAAGTTTGGTAAAACAAAGGCTGAGACATTTTTTAAGGGGTTTCTTTGTAAACCCATTTGGGTTTCTTTTGGCCCCTTGGAAAAGTTCCCCCATTCTTTCCCATCCTAAAAATTATTGAATACCACTTTTTTAAAGGCCGAAAAAATCCCCTTTTTTCCGGGGTTCCAATGACGAAAAAAACTTTCGCCATTGGCTTTTTTTCCCCCCGGGGGCCTTTTTCTTTTCCCGCCGCGTCCCCCTCCCCGTCCGGGGGTTTGGGAAACCCCCAATGTTGGAACCCTTTGGGTTTTGGGGTTTTTAAAACCCCTTGGGAAAATAAAAAATTTTAATTTTTTTTTAATTTTTAATTTTCCCTTTGGAAAATTTTTCAAAAAACTTTTTAAAAACCTTATAAATTTAAACTAATTTTTTATTTTGGGCCTTTTTAAAAATTGGGCTTTAAAATGAACCTTTTAATTTTTTTTTGTTTTTTTTTTTAAATTTTTTTTATTAAAAAAATAAAATTTTTCCAAATTTTTTACAAATGCAGTTTCCAATTTTTTGGGCTTTTCAAAAATAAAAAAAAAAGCATTTATTGGAATTTTTTAATTGTAAAGTAAAAAAAACATAGCTAATCCCCTCTTTTTGCCAAAAATGAAAAAAGCCCCTTTAAAGGGGCCCCCCCCTTTTAAATGTTTGTTTTTGAAAAATTTTTGGCTAAAATTTTTAAAAAAAAGTTTTTCTTTGATCAGGTTTTTTGGAAAAACTTTTAAAAAGCCCCAAACCCCGGAAAGTTTTCCCCACTATTTTCCCCCAAAAAAAATTACCAAATTTGCCCCCGCCCTAAAAATTTTTTAGGCTTTCTCAAAAAAGTCCAAAAATTTTTTGGGGGTTAATGGGTATGGGAAATTTAAAAAAAAAAAAAAGATTTTTTAAAAAAATTTTTTATTTTGTTTAAAAAAAAATTTTTTCAAAAAGGGCCCGGGGCAAAAAAAATTTTCCCAACTTATTTTAGAAAAAAAAAAAAAAAAAATTTACTAATTTTTTTTAAATTAAAATTTAAAAATTTTTTTTTTTTTAAATTTTAAAAAATTTTGGTCCAAATTTTATTTTTTATTTTTATAAATTTTTAAAAAAATATTTAAAATTTTTTTTATTATTTTGTGAAGTAAAATTTATTTTTTAATCAAAAATATTTAAAAAATTTTTAAATTTTTTTATTTAAAAAATTTTGGGCCCAACCTTCAAAAAAGGGGCCGAAAAGCTTAATTTTTTAAAAAATTAATAAAATTTATTATAAAATTTAAAAGGCTTTCAAAGTTTTTTAAAAATTTTTTTAAACCCAAAAAATTTGAAAGTATTTAAAGCCTAATTTAACAAAAAATTTTTTTAATTATTCAAAAATTTATTTGCTTTAAATTCCATCACAAAATGGTGATTGATTTTTTGCAAGTTTTTAACCTTTTTTTTTTTAAAAAAAATTTTTAAAAAAAATTTTTTTGAAATTAAAAGTTTTTTCGCATAATGTTAAAGAAAAATTAAAAATTGTGGAAAAAAATTTTTTTTTAATTTTAAAATGGTCCCCGAAAGTTTGGAGGCCCCCGTTGGGGCCCCCTTTCCAAAAACCCCTTTAAAAAAAATTTGTTAGAAACTTTTTTGTAAAAACCCCCTTCGTTTTTTTTGGGGGTAATTGGAAATTTTGGGAGGTTTTGTAATGTTAAAAAAAAAAAAATTTTAAAATTTTTAAACTTGGGATTCCTTAATTTTTCAAAAAAATTTTAATTTTCAAAAACCCTGTAATTTTAGGTTTGGGGTGGGTTTTTTTGGTGCTGCCAGTGTTTTTGGGGAAAAAAAGAGTGTTTGGGTTTTTTGTTTTGAAATGGTTTTTTGATGTTTTTGGAAAAAAAATTGGTCCTTGTGGAAATGGGTTAGAGTTGGGGGGGGGGAAAATTTAAAAATTTTTTTTTGGGTTCCCGGGGTGGGGCTAGCGGGGTGGTTTAGGGGAAAAAAACCCGCTAGTTTTTTGGGTTTTTTGGGGTTGAAATGGGGGGGTTATTCGGGGAAAAAATCTGGTTTGGGTGCCGTTGGGGGCTGGGCTCTTTTTTTGAGGTGCCCCGAGGGCGGGGAAACCTTTTAAGGAAAAATTGGATTTGAGATGTTCGGGGGGAAAAATTTTAAAAATCTTAAAGCTTTGTTCACGGGTCGGGTTTGGTTAAAGGGGGCTTTTTTTTAGGGTTTAAAATTTCGAAAAAACAATCCAAAAACCTACCCTTTTGTTTTTGGGCCTTATCATTTGGTGGGTTTTTTTGGCACTTTCGTCGTCCCTTGGGGAAAACCCCCACCTTCCCCCAATATTTACCCTTTTAAAACCATTAAACCCGATTTTAACATGAAAAAATAAGATTAAAAAAACCCGGTGGAAAAATTTAATCCGTGAAAAGTACCCCCGTTTGGTGTAAAGTTTTTATCAAAAAAACTTTTGGCCCAAAGCCTTTTGTGAACCCTTTTTTGAGAAACCCCCTCTCTTTTTAATTGACAAAAAAATTTTTTTTTTTCCCATAAAAAATTTTTTTTTTGGGGGGGCCCCCGCCCCTTTCCCGGCCCAAAAAACCCCCAAAAAACCCCCCAACAAAAAAAGTTTTTCTTGTCATTCGGGAAAATTTTTTTTTTTTTTCCCTTTAAAAATTTTTAAAAAACCGTTTTTCAGTATTTCAAATTTCAAAAAATTTAGAAATTTAAAAGGCCCCCCCCCCGCCCGAAAGGATAAAGGGGCTTTGTGTTTGATAAAAAGTTTGGTCCCTTTTTTCCCCCTTTTTAATTTGCTGGGGAATTTAAAATTTTAAAAAATTTTGCAAAACCCTTTTAGCGGGTTCAGTCTATTTTTGATGCCAAAAAAATTTTTAAAAAAAAACCGGTTCAAAAAAAAAACCAAAGGGAAAATTTTTCTTTCTGTTTTTAAAAAAAAAAACCTTTTTCTTTTAAATTTTTTTTAAAATTTTGTTTAGGGTTTAAAAAAACCCAAAAAAAACTTTTTCATTAAAAAAAATTTTTTGGCTTCTTTTTTTTTTCCAAAAAGTTTTTTTTTTTTTTAAAATTTTAAAAATTTCCAAAAACCTTTTTTGCGTAATCTTAAATTAATTTTTAATTTGGGGGGTTTTTTTTTTTTTTTTTTTTTTTTTTCCAAACCATTTTTTCCATAAGGGGGGGGGGGCTAGGGGAACTAAACTTTCCCCAGAAAATTTTTTGGGGGGAACAACCAAAAAGACCCCGGGGGGGGGGGGGGGTAAAAGGGCGTTTTTTTTTTCCTTATTCTTAAAAAGGGGATGGGAAAAAATTTTTTTTATAATAAAAGGATTTCAAAATTTAAAAATTTTTTTTTCAAATTTTTTTTTTTAATTTAATTTTCGAGTTCCCCCCAAAAAAATTGAAAAACCCTCTTTCTCAAAAAAAATTTTCTTTCCAATATTTTTAAAAATTTTAAAAAAATGAAAGGAAAAAAATTTGGTTTTTAAATTTTTCCTTTTAAAAATATCCCTGATTTTCCAAGCCAAGTTCAGTTTTTTAAAAAGAAGGCTTTTCAATTTTTTTTCATTAGGGGCCTTTTAACACCTTTTTTCTATCTTAACATATAGGCCTTTAAAAAAATTTTTGTGAAAAAAAATTATAGCAAAATTCACCCTTTTAATTAAGTAGTTTTCTTAAAACCAAAAAATTAAAAAAGTAAAACCCCCCCTTTTTAAAAATTTTAAAGTTTTAACCCCCAATTTTAAAATAATCAAAAATTTTTACCCCTTTTTCCTTGGGGGGGGAATTTTTTTTTTCCTGGCTCTTTTTTCCCAGGGGGGTTTTGAAGGGCCCCATCGTTTTTCCTCCCATTTTCAAGGGGTTTAGGGGATTTTACGTCAAAAAAGGGAGCTGCTTTTTCGGCGAATTTTTCCTTTTTGGGCCGGGGAAAATGTTTTGGAACCCCTTGCGGGGAAAATTTTTAATTTTTCCCCAGGGTTTTCCCCAAAATTTTCCCCCCCCCCCTTTTAGGGGGGGCCTCTTTCCGGGCCCCTATTGGGGGGAGGCGCCAATGCTTTTGCTCACTTGTTAGGAGGGGGCTATTTCAAAGGTTTAATTTCCCTTCTCTTGGAGCGGACGGGTTGGGGGTTTTTTTTTTGGTGGCCAAACTTTTGGCACTTGCTTTTTCAACCCGGGCCCTAATGGGGGGTTAGAAAATTTCTCCCAAAATTTTCCGATCCAATAAATTTAAAAAAGCCCCCCTTTCTTTCCGAAAAAAAGTTTATCCCCGGAAAAAAAAAGGGCATGTGGTTCAAAATTCTGCCCTTTTCCTGGGCATATAGTTTTTGGTTTTCCCCCCGGGTTTCCCAAAAAATTTCCAATTTATCTCTTTTCGTTTCAGGAAAACCGGAATTGTTATCAATACATGGGTTTTTAATTTTAAAAAACCTTTTTCCCCCTTTTGAAAATTAAAAATTTTTTGATCCCAGGTTTAAACCCCCAAAAAAAAACAAACGGATTTCAAACTTAAAAACCCCCCCCAAATGAAAAAAGAAAATTGGTTTGTTAAACCCTTTTAAAAATTTGCAAAAACCCTTTTTAAAAGGGGGCAAGACCCGGGCCTCCCTTTAAAAGAAAAAAAAATGTTTTTTACCCCCTAAAAATTTCTTTCTTTAATTCAAAAAGTGTTTCATTTACAACCTAGTAAATTGGGGCCCCCCCGGGCCTAAAAACCTTAAAAAAAATTTTTCCCCCCTAAAATCTTTTAAAAAATAAAAAATTTTTTTAATAAAAAAAGAAAATTTTGGGGGAAAAAAAAAAAATTTTTTGCTTTTTTTATTAAAAAATTCTATTTTAATTTTTTATAATTTCCCCGGTTTGGCGTTGGTTAATTCCCCCCAAAAAGCCCCTTTTAATTTTTTTCCCAAAAAATTTTTGCAACTTTGAATTTTTATTTAATTTAAAAAAAACACGCAAAAGGTTTTTCAAGAATAGTTCAAAATTTTTTAAAAAGCAAAATCTAAAGTTTTTAAAAAAGTTTAATTTTTGGGGGGTTGGACTTTCAGTTGGGAATTTTCTTTAAAAAGGAAATTTAAAAAAAAACCCCAAACAATTTGTTTTTTGGGTTTTCAAAAGACAAGTTTTTAAAATTTTTACTCTTGTTTTTTTTTGTAAACAATTTTTGAGGGGTTTAAACTCAAAAAAAAAAACAAGAATGTTTGGGTAATTTTAAAAAATATTTTTTTTCTTTTTTCTTCAGGCCCCTTTTTTTTTCCCCCCAAAACGTTTCCCCCCCTTCCCCCCGTTCCCTAAATCCCTTTTTTAGTTAAAAAACCACCCCCGAAACCTTTTTTGGGCCCTTTTTACCCGTCCGCCCCTTTTTTTTGCAATTGACGGTTTTGACTTTTAAAAAAAGTTTTTTTTCCTTTCCTGGCTCCCAAACTTTGTTTGGGAAAAAATTTTTTTTAAAACCGTTAAAAAAAAAAAAATGTTCAAAACCAATTCCGGGGCTTTGTCAGTTAAAATTTTTTTCTTCCCCCATCTGTAAAATGTTTTAAAACCCAAGTAATCATGGAGTTTAACCCCCAAAACCCCTTTTTAATTTTTTTCACCCACCCCCCCTACCTGGGGGTTTTTTTTAAAAAAAAAGTAAAGTTTAGTAAACCCCCCCCCAAATAATTTGGGGAAAACCCCAACCCCCCATACCAAATAAATAAGTGTTGGGCCCCCCCGACCCATAATTTTGGGGGGGGGGGACCCACCCAACCCCCCCTACTTGGGGGGGCCCCCCGCCCCCCTATCAGTGGGGGGCCCCCCCAACCCCTAACAAATTTTATCCCCCTTAATTTGGGGTGTTTTTGATGTAAAACCCGAACTAATTAAACTCAAAAACAATCAGATTTGTTATTTAATTTTCAATTTTTAAAGTTGTTAAAAATTTTTTTTAAAATTGGCTATTAAAAAAGTTTTTGTTTTTTCAAACAAAACCCCTTTTAAAAAAATTTTTGAAAAAATTTTAACTTTTTCCCGGAAAGGGCCCCAAACCCCCCCCCCCCCAAGGGGCATTTTCCCCCCCCCCCCCCAACCCCCCCGGTAAGGGGGTGTAGGAGTGGTTAAAATTTTTTTTGTTTTTTTTTTAAAAATTGGGAAATTTATATTTAAAAATAAAAAAAAAAATTTTTGAATATTTATTTTAAACCAAACAATGACATGCCCCCGGACAAATTTTTTTAATAATTTTGAATTTAAAAAAAAAAAAAAAAAAATTTTTGAAAAATTTAAAAAAAAAAAAGATAAAAAATTTTAGAATTAAAATGTGGGCCTTTTTAAAAAAAGTAAGGTTTAAAAAAGATTTATTAAAAATTAAAATTTTTTAAAAAAAATTTTTTTTGGAAATTTAAAATTAAAATCGTCCCTTTTTAAAAATGAGGGTTTTAAAAATTTAAAATTAAATTTACCCAAAAGGGAAAAAAGTTCCTTTTAAAAAACAATCTCCGGGGTTTTCCCTAAAGGTGAAAACAAAAGGTAATTGCAAATGGGGTAAAGGGCCCCCCCCCCTTTTAAAAAATGTTTTATGGGAAAAATTTAAAAAAAACTAAAGGGAAAAACCCAAATTGGAAAAATTTTTTAAAAAATTTTAAAACATTTTTAATTCCAGAAGCTAAAAAATAATTTTATTTTCTTTTGTTTTTTTAAGCTTGGTTTAAAAAAAGGTTAAATGTTAAAAAAATTTTTAATAAGAATTTAAAAATTTTTATCAAAATTAATTTTAAAAGGGGAAAGATTTTAAAAAAAAAAATTTAACTTTTTGTTATTTCTGAAAAATTGACTTTCCCCTTTTTTTTTTTGTGGGGCCAAAGTTAATTTGAACCTCAGAAATTTTTTAAAATTTTTTAAATTTTAAAAAGCCCCTTTAAAATTTTAAATTTTTTTTTTGGGCGGCTTATTCCAAATAAAATTTTTTAAAAGAGGCCCTTTAAAATTTCTGTAAAAGGTTTAAAATTTCCCCTTTTTTACATTTAATTTTTTCCAAATCCCCAAATCTAAAAATTTTATTTTCCAAAAAATTTTTAGTTTAAAAATTTTTTAAACAATAAAAAAATAATAAGTAATTCATTTAAAAAATTTTAATTGGGTAAAGGGGGGAACCACCTTGAAATCAACTAATCTTTCCTTTTTTAAAATTTAAATTTTTTTTTTTTTTTTAATCACACTTTTTTAAAACAAATTAAAAAAGCGAAAAAAAAAAAAGGACTAAACTACCTTTTTGCCAAAAATTTAAGAAAAATGCCCTGAAATTTTTAATTTAAAATTACAAAAAAATCAGTAGGCTAAAATTTCATTATGCAATTTAAAAATAAAAACTTAAGGGGTTTTCCCCCTTAAATCCTTTTTCCCTCTTAAAAAACCCTCACTGAGATAAATTTTCGAAAAATTTAAAATTTTTTTTAAACGGACGCCCCAAACCCCGGAATTTCTTAAGTTTTTTTTCCCAATTGTCCAAAAATTTTAAAAAATATTGAAAAACCCTGCAGCCTTTGAATATGTCCAAGTTGGTAAGGACACCACACAACACAGCCATATTCCAATATAGATTTAGCAAATGTCGTATAAGTTATCCTCATTGCCTCAACACTAATACCACTTCTGGAAGTCCTTATTATAAAACCCCAGCATCTTAGCAGCCCTTCTGGTGATTGTCTTTTTTGGGGTAACTAAGAGCTTAGATCCAGACAGCTCAACTCCAAGGTCTTAACAAAAGGGCTTACGGCATAGTGTAGTATATATAGAGAGTAATCAAATATCAACGGTGTGAAGTTCCTGTGAAACGTTACGAGAGCACACTTCTCAGCATTAAGTCTCATTCCTTGAGTAAAACACCACTCTTCAACTCTCTTGAAGTTACGTTGTAATAAATGACAATCTTCAATGGAGGAAATAGGGCAAAAAACCTTAATATCATCAGTAAATAATTAGCATCCCACGTTGATAACATCCACCAAGTCATTTAGAAATAAAGTAAACAATAAAGAGCCCAAATGAGAACCCTGAGGCCCATAAATAATATATGTATATACACACACAAAAGCTGGAGTCAAAACTGGATATATTTTTTGTATAAGAATGACACTTTACTGCTATGATTTTTAAATGAATATTATATTTTTTAATAATAAATATTTTTAATTTAATTTATGAATAAATAAAAGGATAATTAATAGTCATTATTGATTTTTGAAGAGTAATAGGTAATCATCATTCATAGTTTGTTAAGCAAAATCAATTTGTACATATCATACACGGCTCCAATCACCCGCAATGTATCCATGAAGTAGTTGTTATGAACCCACCCACCCAAGTAAGGCTCATACAAGCCTGGAAACATTGAAATACATTAGAACTGTAAAATCTTATTGATGAATGTTAAGAGATTTTAGTGCTTTTGATTACTGTAAAATGTTTTGGAACTTTTGAGAGCTGATGGAAAACTAATTAAAAAATAGTAACTTTTAGCCATCATTTTGACCAGAAATGCATCAAATCATAAACAATAAATGAAGCTTCATTAAATTGCTTAAGTCACTTTTATTAGTTTATTGTTAATTTTTGTTAGCTTTAGTTTTCTTTTCTGCTGAATAAAGGATTAAACAAATAAAAGTGCTGCAGTGGGATTTTTTTGTTGTGACTGGGTGGGACAGTCTTTAGGAGTGAAAGCTTAAAGAATAAAAAAATATTTCAAGAGGACATGCTCAATTGTGGTTTTTTTCTGCTAGAATAGTTTTTTGTGTGATCAATGAAATTTTTATCTTTAAAATTTTTCCCTTC